>JAECUM010012610.1:0-136849 GCA_016617855.1 Megalonaias nervosa | reverse complement strand
CCCCATTTCCAAAAAAAATAAAAGGTTTTTATGTGTTTGTGTTCCCCCTCAGAGGTGTTGTATGTGTTTTTATTTTAAAATAGAATTTACTCCCAAAATTTTTTGTGGGGTATTTCTTTTTTCCCTAGTGTTTTCTAAAAAGAGAATTTTTCCCCACCGGTTTTATTTACCGGTTAGGAAGAACTGCATCTTTTTTCCACAGTGACCCTTGCCACGGGGTCCCTATGTCCTGTGTTTGTTATCTGTATAGTGCTATATTGTTTGTGTGCTATAGATGTTTGTGTTAGGACGGCTCAATGATCGTAATCTTTTTTGGTTTTTTTACAGAGTAGATTATTTATGGTGTAATATTTTATATTATTTTAGAATTTTGTATAAGAAACGGTGTGATAAAAAGGGTTTAGGAAAAATAAAGCTTAATGTATTAATGAGTGTACTATTTCTGTGTCGTTTCTTATTTTTTCTGTTTTGAAATTAGGAGGTTGGTGGTAAAGACAGTCCGTGAGGTTCCACAAGTTTTTATTTATTTTATAACTTGCTTCACCCCACTAAAAACTGTCCTTACTCCAGTTTTTCTCCTCTATTTAAATGTTCCAAATATAAAGTAGTCTAAATTGATTTGCTTTTTAAAGATTTTGAAAAAAAAATTTTTAATAAAAACAAATTTTATTTTAACCCCCATGTGTTTTTGTTTTGCTTGTCCATGTCCTACACATGTCTTTTTCAGAGGCTCTTCCACAGGCCTTCCCACTTCGCGTAGCGCCTTGTGGTATAGGCCGGTGGCGTTTCTGTCTCTTACTTCATCCATGTGTAGGTGCCCTGTCCCATCTTTGTTTATTAGTATATTATTTCCAAAAATAGAGAATTAAAAACTTGATCATTTTCTTATCGTTATCACTTGGCCGCAATTGTGCATTGTTTCTATTATGTAGTTTGTTATCTCAAAGAAAGTTTTCTGATCTAATTTTGCGTCTAAATATAAGATTCTATTATGTTGATATTTGACAGTTTTTAGTTTTTGTATAGAAGTAATTATTCTGTCTCTTGTCAGTTTATTTGTCTTGCATTCTAGCATTACGTGCGCTTTTGTAAAGCTGTATGCTTTGCATAGCGGGCACTTCGGTATAATTTGTATCATTCCTTTCCTTTTTGCTGTTTCCCCGGTTAACCATACGTCATGTAAATATTTAAAAAGTATGCTCTGCATCTTTAAGGATTTTATATTTGCCCAATTTTTCCAAGTATTATTCCATTCAACCCCCCAATTTTCATTTTCTACCTTACACCTTTGATTTTTTGTATATTGTTCCCTTATTAGTTTATAGGTGTTTTTATTTCCTTCCCCCTCCCATATTTCTTTTTTATCTCTATATTTAAAAATTAAATCCTTTATATATTTATATTTTTTGTTTATAAAAAATTTTTTTGTCAAGGTGTTATTCATAAAAATGTCCCTTCTATTTCTATTTAAAAACCCGAACCAATATATATATATAGCTTCCCACGGCATATCTGGTGAAGCTTTAAGTTTTATAAGTCTATTTAAAATGTTTGCTTCCTGTGCCCATTTTAAATTGGGTAGTCCTAGTCCTCCCTTTTCATTTTCTCTATATAGGGTTTCTTTTTCTATATAGTGTAACTTAAAATTCCATATATAATTATTTGTTTATCTACTTTATTAAGTTTTTTCTGATGTAAATCTAACGATTTTAAAACGTAGTTTATATTTGAGTAGAAATAAGTTTTTGCAACTTGTGATCGCTCCATTATACAAAGTGGCGTCTGGGCCCAGGTCTCGATATTTTTATTCACTTTCCTTTTTATGTTCTTTAAGTTTTCTATCTCCTCATTTTTACCAAAGTATATTCCTAGGGTTTTAACCCTTTGCTTTATTAATTGAGGTGGGAGCCCAGGGTGGTTCCCCCTCCAGTTTCCTATCTTTAAAATTTCCGTTTTGTCATGATTTATTTGGGACCCTGATGCTTTACCAAAGTTTTCGTATTCTTTTTCTAGATGTTTAAAAGAATTTGGGTCACTTATAAAGTTTGTACAGTCATCTGCGTGTTGGAGCATTTTGAAGTCTTCCTTCAAGTTTGGAATCTTAATTCCTTCTATTTGTTTATTGTTCCTTATTTTTATACTAAGTATTTCAATCGCTATTACGTATAATAGCATAGATATAGGACAGCCTTGTCTGACTGATCTTTGTATTTCAAATTTTGTCGTAATACCTCCATTTACCTGTACTCTAGCGTTTATATCTCTGTACAGGATTTCAGTCCATTTTCGGAAGTTTTCTCCGAAACCAAATTTCTCAAGTACCTGTTGTACATAGTTATGTTCAATTCTGTCGAAAGCTTTTTCTTGGTCGAGAAGCACCATAGCGCCTCTCCGACCTGAATCTTTTATAAAATCAACGATCGTTTTAATATTTAAGATATTGTTTTGTATGTCATTCCCAATTGCCCCACAAGTCTGATTCCTATTTATTATTTTATTCATGCATTCTTTTATCCTATTGGCTAATATTTTACTTAATATTTTGTAATCATTATTAAGGAAGGAGATGGGCCTCCAATTTTTTAAATCTTTCCTATCTCCTTTCCCCTTATATATTAGTATTATTAACCCTTCCCTCATTGTGTTTGTCATCTTATCATTTCTTAATAGTATATTATTGTATATGGATTCCAAGATTGGCACTAACTCACGTTGGAATTTTCTATACAATTCCCCCGTGAGTCCATCTCTCCCTGGTGTCTTCCCTTTGGCTAGGGAGTTAATCGTTTTAGTAATTTCTTCTGTCACAATAAACTCATCACATAAGTCTTTATGTACTGATGTAATTTTTTCACATTTAGTGTTTTTTAGATATTCTACAATCGTCTCCCCTTTTATATTTTGTGTTTTATATAAATTACTATAGAAATTTTTAATTTTATCCATTATTTCATCTTTTTTATGTAAAGTCCCTCCTTTCTCATCATTTAGACTAGTTAATATTTTTTCCTCCCCTTTCCTGAATTCTTCCCTTTTGTATATACCTCTCGCTTTCGTATAAACTGCTGAGAATTTTCCGGCTCTAATTTCTGCCCCTTTATTTTCTTGTTCCTTTATCTTTTTTAGTTTATCATATAGTGGTCCTTGTTTTTCTTTTTCTTTTGTTCTCCTTAATTCCAGCATTATCTCTTCTTTTTCTTTTTTCCTCATTTCACTTAATCTTTTACTATAGTTAATTGCTATTTTTTTAATTACCTTTTTGAACCTATCCCATTGTTTTAAAATATCCCTAACCTCTATTTTAAACATCTTATTTATTTGGTAGTTTACTTCTTTTATAAATTCTACATCTTCTAAAAGTTTATTATTTAATTTCCATGTCCCCTTTCCCCATCTAAAATTACTTTTTATCTTAATTTCCATATCTATTAATTTGTGGTCCGAAATTTTGTAATCTATTATATTTGCATCTATATATATACCTTTATTGAAGAAGTTCCCATAAAAATTTATCCAATCTACTAGCTAATCCATTTTTATATTCATATGTGTATTCAGTTTTTAATAAATTTAAATTCCTATAAATATCCTCCAGCTTGTGTTTTTTCAAAAGATCCATCATGGAGTTTCTAAAGATTATGTCATTTGATGTTAACTCACCTTTCCTATCCACATTGTCCCTTACCCAGTTGAAGTCCCCTCCTAGTACTGTCTCTTCCATTGAATATTCACTTATATATTTATCTATTTTTTCAATAAATTCTGTTTTTTTATATTTGTTTGCTGGAAAGTATACGTTTATTATATTAATTCCATTAACTTTGATATGTAGCATTCTCCCTTCTAGTCCCTTTTTTTCCTCTATTCTTTCCCAATTTATGTAGTTTTTATTTTTTAATATTATGGCTACCCCTCCCTTTACATCAGCCCCTATATAATCACTTAAAACAACTATTGCGTCTAGTTTTTCTTCTACATAAGTTATTACATCCTTTGTAAAGCCATTGTGGGTTTCTTGTATTAAATAGATATCATATATTGGATATAAATTACACAATTTATCCATTTTTCCTTTATCCACTCCATTTATGTTAACTGATACAATATGGAGGTTTTTTTCCTCCATTTTCTGTGTTTCCTTCCAGGTAGCCATCTTGCATCTTTAAGTTTTGTGTTTTAAATGTCGTTTACATTGTTATTTGTTTTCTAATATTCCTAATTTACAGTTAATTTGTGAAAAGTTTATACTTGATTGGATTCAGTATCAGTATTTTCTTGGGGGTTGGTTCCCCCCTCTGATTTAGTAATGCTAGAAGCCTCTTTGTCAGTCATTAGTCCAGTATTACATGTCTGCATTTCCGTCTCGTCGTTTACTATACTCTTTTCATTTCCAGCCATGTCCGTATCCGTGTCCGTGTCCATTCCTGTGTCCATGTCGTTTTCCCTATCTATGTTTGTGATATCAACGTCTTCGTCTTCGTTTCTATTTGTTGTATCTCCTTTTTTTTCTCTGTTTTCTGATACATCTAGCCTGTTCTTTCTTTCTTTTTTTCTTTTTGCCTTTCTTTTGCTCCTTTTTCCCTTCCGTCTGTATACCATCTGGTGATGCCGTCTCACTTTGGCTACTGGTACTAGATACTGATTTGGCAATTTTTCTTTTCTTCGCTCTCTCCTTTGGCACAGGCGTGGATGTCAGTGGATGTATTCCTATTAGGTCCTGTATCATCCCTGTCCCCATTTCTCCTATTTGCTGGTGTTCTTCTTCTTTTTGCTCTTCTTCCTCCTCCGAGAGGATGTAATATTTGTTTTGCTTCAATATGTCTTGGACGTTGGTATTGGTCAACCCTGTGCTATTGGGGCTTAGACAATTTCCCCATTCTTTAACTTCGCTTGGAAGCTCTATGTCTTCTGTTGTTTGTTGTTTTGACAGTTCCTCTTCTTCTTCTAGCTCCTTATTTCCTCTGTCTTGTTCCCCTGGTTCCTGTGTTACTTTATTTATTCCTTTTTCTTTTTCCATTTCCTCATTTCTGATCCTTTCTTCGTTTTCTTTTTCTTTCCTTACTTGTTCCAGAAGTCTCGTAATTGCCACTTGAAATTCGTTATTCTCTTCTTCTGTAAGGTTCACATTCTTGTTGTTGACCATATTTGCATACGTCCTGGGTGCCGCCGGATTTTTACAATCTCTTGCCGCATGCCCGATCTGTTTACATCTGGGACACGCTCTTTCCAATTCGCACCCTCTGTACCATGTCTTCACCTTAAACCCCATTACATAAAAGTAAGTGGGTATGTTTTTAACATCTTCCTTCTTGACTGTGATGGTCCGCACTCCAGTTTTTACTTCTTGGAATCCCCATACCCTCGCCATCTGGCTGTCTAGCACCTTGATCTTCATTTTTTTCTCCATTTTTTCAATTATTTCCTTGCTATCTATCTCCAGTGGGAGGCCAGTGACGCTCACATTCGTTTTTCTCCCTTCAATTTCTCTTATCACTGGTTGGGTGGGTCCAACTTTTGCTTTAATTCCTTTTACTTCTATGGTTCCATGTTGAATGACTTTTTTCTCAGGATCTCTTGGGTATAGGATGTATTTATTCTGTCCCCCATTTTGCAGTCCGATGATTTCATTCACATCTATACCTTGTGTCTTTAGGGCTATCAAAATGTCTGATTGTCTTGGGCAGTTATTTGTCTCTTCAAAGTCTATTATCTGACACCCTGGCGGGTGGTATTTGCCGACTGTAAACGTCGTCTGACGACAAACCCTGTTGTGATTCAGCCATTTTGGTTTCCTGTGTGGCCCTTATTTGAAAAAAGCATTTGTAAAACTTCTATGATGAAAGTAAGGTTAAAACTCCAAAACATGCTTGTTCCAGGGCCAAATGAACCAATCAAATTTAGTTTAACAGCCATTCATGTCGAACCGAAGTATCCAGCTATTTTAACGTTTGCCTTCCAGAATCTGGCTGTCGCATCAAACGCTGCTACACTGCTGCTGGTAGCGCGAATTACGTCGCGAAATGCACTTTTAAAGTTAAAAGTTGAATAAAAATTGCATACTGCGCAAAGCACGTTTTATATCCGCGACGTTGACGTAATTTGGGGAACGCGTATTACTGCTTTAAAAGTACGCGAATTCGTACAAATTAGGTGCACTCGCGTGTACTGGCATCATTTTCCGACCCAATGTTTTTATTCACGTTAGACCGCTAGGAGGGCGTTAGATGCGATTTTAAATATATATTCGTTATTTTTTCTGACAACCCCACCAGCGATTTCTCATTTTGTTAACACAACCCACAACAGAAGTGATTTTCCTAATCAACCTTCACTGTCAGAATCAAAATAGTTTGAAACACAACCTCCGACAGAAGTTTTTTGGAAGTGCCTTCCCCGGGGGGGATATATGTTTTACTGGAACAGCCCTAATCAACATTTGTACTGTTAATCACCCAAATTTATCTTGTATTCTTTTATTACCCTTTTTACACCCCAATTGATTGGACATCGTATATTTTCATTGGATTATTGTTTTGTACTTTTATTGCTCGTTGGTAATAAACCTTTCTGATATGTACTGTTTTATCATATAACCTTTTTCATGGTGCTATATAGCCTTACAATGCTGCTGTGCTGTAAAATCGACAGTCAGTCAATCAATTGATCAGTCAGTCAGTTACTTCATGGACTTGTAATATCTAAATAATTCATTCTCTTTCTCTCGCATTGTCTGTTCTCACCTCTTCCTCTTGTTACACCATGATGGCTTTGTACATAATAGACCTTTGTATTCGACTTGTTGGCTTTGTATGTATGGCCTGAGTATGATTTTCCATTAAGTGTTGTTCCGTTCTGTTAGATAGTTCTACAGATTTTTTAAAAATACTTTAATCTGGTTAGCACTTAGCAACAGGTGAACGGGAGAAATATAAAACACCTCCGTAAATTCACCTACATCCTATTTAACTTGCAGCACTTTCTGTTTTCATTCTTTTCAGCAACTTTTGATTATGAGCAGCTCTCACAGTATCTGAGCCATGTATACATCATGTTGTTAATATCATAACTTCATGTGCATTGCTTTAATTTTTGCAAGAAGACTTATTATCATAACAAAGTGTACTGACCAACAACAGTTTAAAATGCTTCTTCATATCAAAGGAAATTTCTGCAGACAAGATGTTTTCACATTATTCAGTCCATCTTTTGCAAACACATGAAAGAAAATAAATCTAAAATCAGACTTACCAATTCGCATCGTGTGGAGATATAGTATCTACTGATATATGGAAAATAAATCTAAAATCAGACTTACCAATTCGCATCGTGTGGAGATATAGTATCTACTGATATATGGAACTAAAAAATAAATGTCTGAAGCTCCGCATGTTGGGCTTGCTTTAAGTTGCATATTTTGGGTTTTACAACTTCTCACGTTAACAGTGTGACAATAAGGATATCAGTAGTCCCTGGAAGTTGAGGTGCCAGGATGGGCATGTGCACTGAGTGAACAGAAAAGTTCAAATTCAAAGGGAGTAACCTAGTTTCCAAAAAGGCCTATAGGCAAATCTATGCACAAGAGATTGTTTTTCTCACACCACCATTAACCACATCTTCAAGACATCTGTTATACATGTATGTTTACTAGCTTTCTCATCAAATATACAAATAGAGTGGATGTGGTTATGGTGGTATATACAATGCCACCAGATAGAAAATGATTTCAAGTTCATGCAAAGGAACCAAACAGCAAAGGTAATGTACAAGAGATGTCAAAATTCAGTTATAGAGAGATAAAGTACTGAACCTACTGAGTAGTCAGAAACTTGGATAAAAGAATGGTGAGCAGTTTGCTTGTGTAATTATACCCCTATCTCTCCTGCATCCCACCTCTACCCCATGACAGAGATGAGTCTGCTGTTGAGGAATTCCATTTAAGGAACTTGCACTCTAGCGGCTGAACAGAATCTCTAGGAACACAAGTATAATCATTTCCTGTCCTTGTATTCCATTTACAGAAAATTCTCAACTTTGCTTTGTAAATCTTGGAAGTTGATTGCCTTCTGGCCTGGGCAATGTATTTGGAAACCTTGCTCAAAAACTGAGTATGGTGGATAAATCATTTTATTATAGTCCAGCATGAAAGTAAAGAATTTGTTGATTGCTGTAGAACAGGGACCATCGTTGATAGCAGAACCCTCCTATGTGATATAATTCCATGGGGATGTCTACCTACCAGGGAGTCCCAGGTAGCTGATCACTCACATCTCACCTTTGTCAATGTGGTTTCAAGTCTCGGCTCAGCCACTAAGTATATGGGAAAGTCTGCAGTAGTTTCCCATGGGTCGGTGGTTCTTCTCAGGGTCTTCTTCCACCAAATATGATTGATAGGATAGGATTGATTGTGGGATGTCACAGGTTTGAACTCCAGCCGAGTCATACCAAAGACTTATAAAAATGGTACAAACGGCTGCGTCACCTGGCTCTCAGCATTGAGAGGTTAGTGTTAGGGCTGGTGAGCCAGGTGTGAGGATAATGTAACTGGGTGGCACTTGATGCTGTGTCTGTGGCATGATGCTCCAATGCTATAAACTGCCACGCTGCCAACATCCTAGCAATATGACTAAAATTGTTAATCTACATTAAATTTCCTAACATCACAATGCAACACTCCACCAAACATATTGGCTACCATGTGTAGACTATCATTTTACCTGTGACTGCTATTCAATAACTGGTGATCAGTCAACAGCCAGTGACCTGTCAGTTGATGACAACTAAGTCAAGGAGTTTTCATTCAGGAATCTTTAGTCTGATGAATGAGATCTCAATTTCAATGCAGGTCTACCCATGCATGAAGAAGGCCATACTTCCCATGCACCAGGAAGGAAGGACTTTAACATGGGTGTTGTTGACTGCCCTACACCAGTAAGTGCCACTGATCCCTTCTTAATGGGAGGAAACAGTGTTTTATGACCAGGAAGTGTCACTGCACTGGAGGGTGCCACGTATTCCTCCCTTATAAGACCTGGTGACTTCCCTAACCCAGAAATGGAGAAGATCGTCTTGTGCAGAAGAGATGGAACCAGGTCCCTTCTTTCTGCTTCTATAGGAGCAGCAGCTTTCAACCAAGTCTGAAGCTGCCATTTTATGGCAGCATTTGCAGATTCCTTGTGTCATGCTGAGAAGTTTAAGAAAATTATTTTTAAAAACCCCAGAATTTGGGATTGGCAATACTTACAATAACACCGGATATTTATGAGAGGATAAATTATATGAAAAGCACTGCTTCACAAGAGTGTGTGCTAAAACCCTCAAAACTTACAAGTGACAAGATGATGCAAAAAGACACAGTGACTGATAAACCTGACAGCCATGTGATGTCCAAAGAAAAGAAAGACAATATTCAGAATAACATCAATCACAAAAGAATCAGACTGGTATCCTGTTTTAAACCTCTAGTTCTACAAGGGACTGTTCACCTTGGACTGGGGAATGTTGCCAGGAAAAATGACGGGTAATATTTATGGAAGAGGAATAGTGATAATAAGATATTCAAGATGGCCACTGTGGTGCCATGTTGGAGGTCAGATGGGAACCATCTTCATTCAGAATTACCTGTAGATGGCTGTAAAAGTATTTTAGTGAAAACCTGATGTCGGTGAAACCATCCATTCAGAACAAGCATTCATGTACAAATCAGAATGGCCATTGCAGCAGCTATGTAGGATAGATCGTCATTTTAATCTATGAACATTACTATATACTTAGTCCCATTTGTTTAATGTTGCTACTGATCAATAGATCTGTAAAATTATTCACTGCTTCCTTATATGGTAATTATGTGCCCACATTTGATGAACTACTTCTGGCTACAGCTGAATAAAAATGGTGATGGAAATTTGGAACAATGACCATGTCATAAATCTGATGGCCACCAGAGGCTGACAATCACTGTAACCCTTTCTACCTGACACCATTGTTGGAGAATCAGTAGATCTAGCTCTCATACAAAGAAAAATATATATCATCCAAATTAAATTAAGAAAATCTGAACACTTCCAAAGACTTAAAATGTAAGGAGAAAAATAACATATACAATTGCTGAAAATGGAGACAGTGATCACTGGTTGAGTGTGTGAATGTGTGTGATTTTGGATTTTTAGCGTAGCTTTAACATTTTTTCAGTCCTATAATGTCAGCATTGTGGCAGCTTATAGTGAATCTCTATAAGAAAGATAGATAAAAGAGAAACTTACCTTTGTCAACTTTTTTTCAAATCAATAGTGCACTTTTATTCACTCAGGAAAGCATCATTTTATCCTGTCTTATGAATTTTATGAAACACAAAATTATCAAAGACAAGCATGATGCACACTGCAGTTTCAAACTTGAGACAATGATGACAATAACCTCAATGGAATTATTCAGGTTCATCTTTTCATCACGGTATCTTTATATTTTATTGCTCAATTGCATCTTTTTTTTCCCTATATTTTGTTGTGTTTCTTTGGCTACATGGCATTCCATCCTTTTTTAACAAACTTGGGTTTTGTTCCCTGCTAAATGACAATTGCCCCATATATGCATGCACTTCCAAAGCAGTAAAGTAGCATGTATTACTATGTGGTGTTCATTAAATGAAGACATGCAAAATATTCAATGGAATGTTGAAATAATTTTTTGTTTCCATTGTGTTATTCCTGTACATAACAGAATGGTTAATACGCTTGTTATAATATAAAGGTCATTGACTGAGTAGTATAAAATGTTGGGCCCTCATTCATGTGCTATCTCGTGACCTCAGAAACAATATTTTTCAATACTGAATAAACTTTACATATATATTACCCCCAAAAATGTTGGAGTTTTTAAAATTTTGGTGCAAACATCAGAAGTGATACAAGAGAAGGCCATCACTGATCAATTCTACAAGTACTTTAGGAGGATAAGCGAAAACAAAACTGTGCTAATTAATCGACACACAGATGATGGACAACAGACTTCTCCTATGATACTGTCTGCCAGATGGATAGACACGAGGAGTCCTATATGCTCCTGCCTCTGTAAGTGTATTATTAGTGGTAACAAAGTGAAAAGAAAAAAACTACTTAAGAATTTAAGAATGTCTTTAATATATTTTTTCATGGCTATGAACAGCAAATAGAAAGAAAATAATAATAATACAGGACCATAAAATAAGCTCACTTGGACCATGGCCAGGCGAGCTAACAAAAACTACTCATTCTTTTTTGCTCTTATAAAAACAAGTAAGTATTACCAAGGTTATAGGTATATACAACCAAATGTATAACATCTGCATCAAAGCCAAATGCAAGAGCAGTAAGATGGTTTCTGTATCAACATTTCAAGTGTTCTTTATTCCACATGAATAATAAACTAATGTTTCAAGGTACCTGTAGTTTTTATATTTTATCCATCTTATATGAACATCCCCTATACCAGGATGCTTTGTATCAAAGTAGGTCAAATTCTGTTCAGCATATATTTTGATAAAGTTATGTTGATGTTTTTCTACTTTTAGAAGTGGCAGCCATATTTAATGGTGGAATGTCATCTTTTGTATAAATCAAAAAGGCATTTAGGCTTGGACACTAATTTGTTAAAAAGTGGTTATTTAGAAGTTATTAAAGGGTTTTTCTTTCAGCAACATCAGCCATATTTGATGGCAGATTGGCATTATTTTAATGCACAGGATTTAAAGATCTTCATGCCAGGATGCTTTCTGTCCAAATGGGTCAAATTCTATTCAGTGTTTTTGAAGAAAATTTTTTTCTAGTAATGGTGACCATGATGGTGGACTGGCATCATTGCATAAATTTTAATGGTCTATGACAGAATCTTTTCTGTCAAATTTGATTACATGGTTTTTGAGAAGTTGTTCCAGTAATGATGGCCCTTTTTGATGGTAACTGGTTTCAGTTTTGATTCAATATCATTGCAGTATTTTACTATAGTGATAACAGACTCAAAATTTCAATACAGCACAATAGAAGAATGAAACATACAAGTAAATGAACATTTTCTTTCTATCCATTTAATGAAGTAAACAACACGGGCCACTTACTACATGCAAACAAACCGTCTCCATGTATTATCTACCTAATAAACTGCTACACTTTTTAAAATAAAATAATTTTTGTCTATTCCACCTTCGTATTTTCTGCATTTGCACACATGCCCATTATTATAGATTGACTCTGAATCTGCCTCTCATAAAAGTGCATACCACATTCTGTTGAGTAAATGCTGTCTCACATGATCAATTTTAGTTAACATTCAGCATGGATTTATGCAATGATAACAAGTAATGCTTGTTTTAAAAATCTGAACTGGCTTTTATTATCACTTTATATATGTAATACTATCATGTTACATATATCTTGTTGTCTTGGGTTTTAATGCCATTTCTTAGGGTAAGATAGGCTTTACATTGCAGCCAGTATAACTGCTGGAGGAAGAACCCAGGCAAGAACCTCTGACCCATGAAACTACTGGAAGCTTTCTCACATACCCACAATGGCTGAGCTCGAGACTCAAACCCACATGGTCATGAGGTGAGATGGCAGCGATCGATAAAGGCAAGCACTTCAGACCACTAAGGGCCCCCATATATTAAATCTTAATTATCAGAATATGTATTCCAAAACAACATGGCTAGTGATGTCCAGCTCTAATCATTTATAAAAACCTTCATGCCATCTTGCTTTATGTTCCACAATTTAGGAGAAGTGATTAAACGTTTATCTATTTTTTTTAGTAATGGTGACCATATCTGATAGCAGATCAACATTTTTTGAGCAAAAATCTAAAAGGTGATCACATTTAAAGGTTTTTCTATATTTAGTACTGGTGGCTAGGCATCATTTGTTTAAATGCCTTTATGCCAAGCTCAGTTGAAAATGTCTGTTGCTAAATACAATGGATAATTTTTTTTTTTATTTTCTTTTTGTAACAGCAGCTATATACCTGATAGTTGATTGGCATCATTGTACAAACTTAAAAGATCTTCATGCCAGAATGCTTTTTGTCAAATCTGATAAAAATCTATTCATCTGTTTTAAAGAAATTTAATGGTTTTTCTTTTTTTAGTACAGGTTATCATGTTTGATGGTGGAATAGCATAGCTGTACAAATATCAAGTGCCAGGATACTCTGTGCCAAGCTTCGTTAAAATTTGGCAGGTGGTTTTTCAGAATAAGTTGAAATAGTGATTGTTGATGGACAATGGATATCAAACACAGGACTAACAAACTGATATCAACTCTCATTCACATGCATGCATCCATTTAACAAAATGCTAATTAAAAAAAAAATAACCATAAAACTGGATAATAAGCTGCATAAAAACTTTCATACTGTGTTTGTAGACAGTCCTTTACAAGAATAAAACAGTCACCATACACAGGTGCAAAATGAACCATATCCTGTCCCTAACTCAACAAATCCAACAGACTCATTTAACCATGTATACTTGACTAGAAGTCAGATGCAACTGCAAGACAACAAAGAGCCTGATCTGCATAATGCACAGACAGGTAAGGATCAATGTCATTTGTTTTACTGATTACTTCTAACAAATGGCATCGACCCAGATCCGCTAGTGCATTATGCAGAGGCATATCTGGGTCTATGCAGTTTGCAGGTGTATCTACCTTATATCTGAGTATAGACAGTTGATCCAACATCCATGGTTTTAGAGTCAATGTTGACTGTAAATGCAATATGACTAACTCAGGAAAAAATATACACATAAACATAGCAATAAAACAATACATATTGTACTGAGACAATACTGGACATTAAAACTTTACACTAAGAAAAAACCTATTTTAAACACCATATTGACCTGCATCATAGTCATGACATGGAATTACCCTATATACTCACCTATAAGTCAGGACCAACTACAAACTGCACATACCCAGATCTGCCATCGCATATGCAACCAGAGATTTGGATCTGTGCAATTTGTTAGGAGTAATCAGTAGAACAAACAACATAGACACTGACCTGCAGGCATATTATGCTACAGCAGCTTAGGATCTTTACGGTTTGCAGGTTGCCTTGACTTTTGAGTATATATGGTATTTATATACAATATAAAGGAAAATTTTCTCATGTTTCTGCCAATATCTTCTCCCATGTTTATAAATAATTGGGGAAAAAAGTCCCTGCCATAAAATAAATGAACTTTCATTGAATAGATATGGAATGTTTTGGACAAGACCACAAGACTTCACTAATTTTTCATTAATCAGTGTTTTCCAGCAAATTCAATGACATTTCAAGGAAATAACTAAGTGTTTTCAAGGCAACCCCTAAAATTTAAGGATTTATCAAGGTTGTATGGATGATGCTGATGTCTGTAATTTTGTTTTCATGTAACAAATGCAGTGATCTCCCACTATAAATCCTTTTCAAGGAGTCCAAAAAAAAGAAGACTATGTCATAGGTTAGGTCCCCTTATTTTGATGCACATTATAATCAATAATAAAGTTTACAGAGTATAATGAAATCAATTATTGGCACTATGTTAAGCCAAGAGACCAATTAATATCCTGGTCTCCACTTTATGAAAAATTTAAACCAAACCTAAACTTTTGCCCTATATTCATATTGTCATATGGATACCAGAAAATCCAATTTGTCTCCCATACATTATTATATAAATTAATGGCAATTCCTGTAATGTTATTGATTGGAGCCAGAGGAAGGGGAATGGTGGAGACATACAGGTTTGGGGTCAACAGGTTCACTAGAGGTGCATCGTGAGATAGGATCTCGAGGCCAGCCAGAGTGTTGTCCGTGTAGTACAAACCTTCGTCTATTGCTGAAAAATACCAAGAAGAGCCAATGAAACAGTAATATCAACATGCAAAGTCAAAACGTTAGGAAAATCTCTCCATTTCCTCATTTCTCCTAGAATACGTACAAAACTGACTATTAAAGATTGTGTATAAATACTGCTTTGGGGTAATGTTCAATAAAATAAATACATGAGAGAAAAATAAGCACTATCATATGAAATTTTGTTAAGTTGTGAGTATGTATGTATGTATGTAGGAATGTATATTTAATGACACATCAGCACAATGTGGCAATATGGTGCCAACTAAAAGGTAAAGAAGAAATGCAAAACAAAAAAACTTTAGGATGATGAAACTTTCAAATAAACATAAAAATGCAAAGAGATAAATGGTAAAGCTGTTAAAACACTATAAAAGTTAAAAAAATAAAAAGATAAATTAAAATCCTAAAGACATAGATTCAAAATCTGCTAAGAATGTGTTCCACTGTCAGTGGACACCAATAAAAGTTTGCACTTCAGTGGAGACAATAGAGATTCATATTTCAGAAGGTATACACAAGTCTGGTACATCTGTCCATACATGACTGGTACAAGACATCTCTACAATTTGTTCTACATGATGGATGCCATTCTACATTAATGGGTTTGACATTCCAAAGCTTGTTTGTTGAGTTTTCATTCCACATGCTGTGCTAAGTATCAGAACACCTCTCCCTCAATAACTTGCACAATATGGGGTCCAAAAAAACAAAGACCCCAGTATAAGTGAGGGCAAGAGTTAATGAGGGACCTCTGAAAATTTAAGAAGGGGATGCACATCCTAGCTAGACCTTGACAAAGAGAAAATGGTGAGGTAAGGAACTGGTTTGATACTCATTTTATATTAGTGTTAAGAATAACTGTCATTAAAAAGCTTTTATTCTACTGGCTGTTCCATTAAAAAATACATGGGACCCTGGGAAGGCACTTTTAAAGTGGGGTACTCACCCATAGATGCAATTTAAAATTTCTTATCCTTTTAATATTAACTCTGTCACATCAAAATACTCTGGCATATACTTTAAAAAACTACCTTCCCTGGGTACCATGTATGTTTAAATGAAACAGCCCTAATAAAGTTGTTCACTTTTCAGAATAATTTACCTGCATTTTCAAGATACCCCATTCTTTGAAAGGTTGTTAAAAACAGTACTCCATCAGGTTTTAAGACTAAACTTGTGTACCTCCAACATCATTCTGTATTATGTCACTGCTTTTTGCTTGTTAAAGAGGATATATCCGAGTGTTATTGGTGATCAACAACAAAACAAAATTTCCTTTTTTAAATAACTAGGGACATTTTATTCATGAAATGACAACTGACACCAAAACTATTTTTTTTTTTTAAACATTTGTTTTTATTAGTAAAATACTGATGCTACAATTTCATTGCAAGTAACAGTGAAATTTCTGCTCATCCTTTAGCAAATCCTCTGAATGCCAATTCAGGAATTTTATGTTCACTACAAACTTTGGAACTTGTTTTTCCATAATGAACCGTATATGTTAAACAAAGCTCTTCATGCACAGAGTACTCCTTCTGCTTGCTTCTCTTGCTACCACTGATAACATTTGTGTACCAGTTGGATAAACCCTCACCCCTATGGTACATTTTAATAGCAGTAATACATGACCTGCAATTATTACAGCATTGCTGAATCTGCCAGCCCACCAGAAGACCATATGCCTAAGGTAAGTTGTCAAGCAAACTTACCACTGTTGTCGATAGTATGTTCTACTACCGGAGGATGGCTTGACAACTTGTTGGAATGATAAAATTGGACCCAAAGCATAAACACCCTGGTACACTACTGCTCAAAGGTAAAATGACCAGAGAGTGAAGTGAGAAGGCAGCTTTCATATCATCCAAATAGGAATGATTCAAATAGGTCCAAGATGCAGCAAAAGTCCTGGCCTCCAAACTCCGATTTTCATGAAGAGAGATCTCACTCAGTGAGAGACTTAAAAGCTCTTTTAATAGTCTGAACAACCTATCTTGAGTTTGTGGATGCCAAATGTATCTTTCAAAGGGAGACAAATATCATTAGAACCCTTTCTTTTATCTTCTGATATAGATTGACAGAAGGCAAAAGGAATCTATCTAGATCAGTCTTTCCCCACCTTTGGTCTGCTGACCTGCATGGTTATTCCAAGGAAGCCAAAATGTGGCTGACTCAGAGTAACCTCATGAAGGTGTCCAGTGGATGAGGTTCCAAACTTCCAAGCAGAGAGAAAAGCACTC
Source organism: Megalonaias nervosa (assembly GCA_016617855.1). NCBI lineage: Eukaryota > Metazoa > Mollusca > Bivalvia > Unionida > Unionidae > Megalonaias > Megalonaias nervosa. The sequence continues at coordinate 119,735 of JAECUM010012610.1, read as the reverse complement.
ATGCCCCCTTGGCATCTGAGGTACATTACAACCAACATGTTGTATGTAGCAAGCATGACACAGTGACGTCTTATGCAGATGATACACCCTTAAAGTGAAAAACGATTCATATTTCTAGATTGCTTATTGTGAAGGAAAGCGTCCCAAAACCACAGGCCCTGCAGGATTACTCACTTGAGATCTTAGTGAGCCCAACAGTCATAATCTGTGGTGTTAAGTGAAATGGAAGGAGTGAGGTTGCAGAGCATGAATCAGAACTCAGATGGTGATGGAACTTGGATTGTAACAGTAAATAAGCAGACAGGTGGTCCTTGTGAGGTCTCCAGTTTGCTTGACACAAGAACTGGTGGAGTCACATAGGAAGCATTGCATGTGGAATTAATTCCACTAATTCCTTCAGAGTTCTCAGGAAAAAAGCACAGAGATGAGCAGACAACAATGTCTTCTTGTTCAGTTTTGCAAAGACTGCAAGTATTGGTGAGATTCTGTCTGGAGAAATACAGATTATTTTTTGCCAGATGGAACAATTCAACCCCAAATAAATGAATTTCTGAGAAGAGATAATATCTAACTTCTCCAGACTGGGGATTTATTCCTAGTCAAGTCACAGTCTAGTCAAGTCACAGTATCCCAACAGATACAGTTGTAAAGCACAGCTGACAATACGTTGCCCTGAGGTACATCCCTATCTTAATAACAGGCGAGTTTTACCTATCTTAATCCAGCATATAAAGATAGATAGGTGGACCCTTGTACCTAGATTGAATAGGACATTTATAATGTCATACTTCCATATGGTGTCAAAAGCTTATTCCAATTAAAAGAATGGCTACTCTTTCTTCTTTTTTAAAAAAATTTCATTAATAAATATTAGAGTCTGACTAGATGGTCAACGGTGTTTCTCTGGCATTTGAATGAAATCCAATACAGTGAATTCACTATTTTTCACCAGACAGCAATTTTTCATGGGGTACCAATTTTCATGGATTTGGTGGTTAGCACAATTCATGAAATTAAAGACCTGGTGAACAATGATTCTTCTTTGGATGCAACAGGACCCTTTCCCCACGCCATGAATTTAAGTAGAAAGAAAAATGTTTTTCTTCCCAAAACCCCAAAATTTAATGTTGATAAAAATGAATGAATTGACTATTTTTGCAACCTGTACTCAAAGAAATGCTGTAAAGTATCTAATGAGGAAATAGGAAGTAAAAATAAGTACCAGTCATGAAAGAGTGTATTTGTGCGCATATGTAAGATATGACTTTTACCATGCAGTCTCTGACTGCCATTTTGTACAACATTCAGTGGATCAATAATGGATCCTGTCTTTCGTAATTGCCATCTATAGTCTGGTTTACCCAAAGGTGAAAACTCAAAGAACAGTGCTTCTGGCAGCCGTGTTGGTGCTTTTTTAAACCACTGGACTTCAATATTCATCCCTGAAAAGGAATAGGAAAGATATGATACATATACAAAACTGCATACACAATTTTATATGAACAGGTGGAATGAGTGAGTTTGATATAGTATATGAATACAGAAAGGTGATCAGGTTAAGGCATATTCAAAAGCCATATCAAGCAGTTTTGTACTAACTACATACCCCTCTATGAAGATTTGAAAATGTTCTACAGCTGTACAGTAATCAGATCTGTTCTCTGTTTATCCAAATTGTTTTCTGCAAGATAGCTTTACCAGAAATCGTTGAGATTTTAAACAAATTTGTTTTGCAGCTTTAAACTGATGAGGTGTTGAAGAAGTTCAATCTTCAGCATCCTGAGCGATTTTATTTAGAGGTGTTAAGGCCCCTGATTACCTGCCCATCTGTTTCCACAATGCATGTATAACTGTATTGAATATTCTTTGATTTCAACAAAATTTAGCTCACTGTTTCATACTGATGAAAATGAGGCCTCAAATGCTTAAGATTTTTTTCAGCTTTCCATAATACCACTGGATCAACTGCCCCTGATTGCTCATCCTGTTAACTTTAGTTTTTACAATATAATGTACATAGAATACATTGATTTCGACTGGATTTTACTAGCAGCTTTAGAAAGATGAGCCCTTACATGAGTTTGTTTTGCAAGATTCTTTGGCTGCCCATCTTCCTAACCTTAGCAATGGCAACATATCTTTACTAAGAATTTAACCAAACATTACAGGTACAGTGAAACTTGTAGAAAGGACAGTCAAAGAATAAAACACGTGTCCTTTATAGACAGATGACCTTGATATACTGGGCCAGTACTCTTTACATGTACAGCAACACATACAGCTGTGACTGAGTGGTGCATCTAGTCACTTCTGAACCTTGCAGTTTTCAAAATATTCCAAGTCCCCATTATGCTTGTCAACTGGGTGCCCATCATTTTAACTGTGTTCTTTTCAAGCTGACTCAAGATTTTATGGTTATGAACTCAGTGCTAAACAAACTTATTATGAAATGACACCTAGTGGAAAATGGGCTTATGTCCACTGTATAGTTAACTGTCAAAACATGCTGGGCTTAACAAATATGTATACAATCTATAGTACCTGTGTTGAGCTGCAAGGAAGACAAATCCACAGTGGTGTTGGGTCATGCTGTCCAGTATACACAACTTTGTTGACCAAACAATTTCTGCCTTACAGGATGAATGTTGATACACTCAACAAGAATGTGTTCCACTATCTGTGGACACTGGCTGGGTATGCACCCTGGTCAAGGTTCACATTTTCACAGTAACATATAACCCATATCCTATATTTTAAATATTATTCAATTTTTTTTGAGAGACAATTAAATACAATTTAAATATTCATTTAATTAATAGACCCACATATGTTGCTGGAGAAAAAAAATTACGGGTAATTTAACAACTAAAGACATGGTAGGGGTTCAAGGACACTTTTTAAATACCCTCCACTCATCAAATTTCAGTCCATATTAGCAATGGCCATTGTTTTTATTGGCAGGGTTGGTGATCCATCAATTAAGAAATAGATCCATTTGTTTATCTCCAGTTTTCTTTTTCAGAGTATCAGATGTAAAAAGTATATTCTATATAGTTTTCATAACAGCTAACCTTTCATAATGACTGCCATTAAAATCCCAATTCACCATCTATTTGGTCTTCCTCCCATATCAAATATATACAGACCTGTTTACCCATACATTTTCTTGTCAGTATTTTAAGCAATGTCTGTCAGTATTTTTAGAAGGCAGTCAGTATTTTCATTCAGTGTTTCTAACATCGTAACACAACACACATCACCTGTGAAACAACACACAAATAGTAGACACTATCAATACACTATAATTACCATTATGTAGCATTGCACGACATACTGACTATACAATATTCTGTAAATAACTTCTAACTTGTAAAGACGCTGGTATTCAGGCAATTCTGTGTTTCAAGATAAAATCTGCAGAAACTGAAACCACTGACTTAAAAATCCTGTTTATATTATAGTGATAAAACCAAAAGAATACCTCCACACACCCAAATTCATTCCGTTATTTACCTCCATTACTTTCTCATGAAAATCTGTTTTCTCAGCTTCACACATATCCATAACATTTTAAATAAAGCCAATTCTCTACATTTTACATGATTAAGGAAGACTTAATATAAAACATTATGACAGAAATTGTTACCACCCATCCACTCAGAAAATAATAACTTGATCTAGATAGGTGAAGGAAATATTATTTCATAAAATCTAGTATCAGCTTTGTCAACATTTACTAGAATGGAAATGAGCTCCATATATTATTTTTTACAAAGTTTGTCAACAATATCAAACTGACCCACTTAGAATTAATATTTTAATGATGGCTTAGTCTATGGGTTTTTAATGGCGACAAAATATGCACTCTTTATCCTATTCAGCTGGTTATCTGTCCACTCTTTGGTAAAATTCTTTGGTTTTGACTTCAGGACCAATAGAGCCTCAATGGTCTGATTGCCTAGTGAGGATCTCTGATCTGTAACATTTTAACTTGTCAGCTGTGCTCAATGACAAATTCATATTTACGATCAACTCACACAGAATCGCCTCAGCACATGTTATTTGCTTTTGAAGTATGTGTTGATCACTAACTTCCTTTCTCTTCATCATTGACAAAATATTTCTACTTCCCTTCACTAAAGATTCCAATTTTGCATGATTTTCCGATTCCACATGCAGTGAACAGTCATTCCTTCCACCATGTGCATAGGAAAAGTCTAAGTTGCAAACAGTGCAAAGCATAAAATGTCCTCCTTTAGACGATGGTTTAAGGCATGGCCACAGAATATTATAAACTGGTAGAAAATGCTGTTTTCTATGTTCAGATTTTCCATTTTCATCATTAGTTTCATGCTGAAACTTTCTTGTCAGCGGCATTTTCTTTGTTTAAACAACCGGATGTTGAGAATGTTAAAATCAGTGATGTGGCACAGATTGCAGACGTGGACTGAAGAGACTATACAACGAAAGGAAACGAAATAAAAAAACGGCTTAAAAATTAATTTAAAAAACTTACTAAATAAATGCAACATCAAATCGTATTTTCATATCAATGACCGCATGACCGTACGGATGGGCTTTATTCCGTACAAATACGGTAAAATATGGACGGGTAAACAGGTCTGATATATATGGAGAGTTACATTCCATGAAAAGCTAGTGGATTTTATGTAGCCAGTGAAATGTTATCTTCTATTATGTATTTATATTACTAATTACATACATGCAAGATATACCACATATTTTAAATTATTTGACTTTATTCATATGCTTGTGAGTTGTAGTATTAGGAAGGTTGACTAAAAAGATGGAAATACAATGTTCAGAGGAGGCAAATCTGACTGAAACAAATCTACGTTACGAGCAACTACCTGGCAACTTCTGGTCATCACCAATAGTGTAATTCAACCAAACCTCTTGAGGAGCTCCATAATAACTCTGTGCCTGGGGATCTTTTACCTGTAGCATGGCAAGCACAACACAACCACCTTTGGAGAACAAAATTTTTCATCATTTTAAATTAATATATAGCTTATTGACATTGGAAAATTAGAGGTATTATTTTGAATGCCACAATATAGATACCAATAAAATGTGCATCATCATACATGCTTTATCACAACATGCTAATTAACCTAAATGTCACAATACTGATAATGATACAATGTACCATTATTCATACTTTGTCATTATGTGCCAGTTTTGATATTAAGATAAACTTAACTTCGTCATCAAAATTACTTCGTCATCAAAATTAATTACTAATATTAACTCTTGTTACTGACTCATTCATTGTCAAAACTAACCCTTCTTTAGCAATGCTTAAAGTATATCAGTCTGCAATGTAAAAACTAGGTCTCCTATAACAATACATAAAGCAGATCAGCCTACAATGTTAAAACTAGCCCTGCTATAGCAATTATATAAAGCAGATCAGTATGCAATGTTAAAACTAGTTGTACTATAACAAAACAGTAAGTAGATCAGTCTGCACTTCAAACAACTTCATCTGTTTACAAGTGTAAAAATAAATTATATTTATTTCACTTGTATCATGTCTATTGCAACAATGAAATGACAATATGATACATTGTACTGTACTGCCATAATGATATCAATCTTCATCTTCTTGGCAATACCAATAGGGTTTTAAGGCAAGAGTAGCAAATAATTTTCGAAGGTGGGGCCACTCCATGAATATTTTAGGTCATCATGGGCCACACATTTCTACTATATTAATGAAATTACCTCACAATCTATTGTATAAAGAACCCATTACGTTCTTTTTACAACAAAGTAAACACACTTAATAACAATTTGCTTTTAAGTATTAGCATTAACAGATGATGATCCGATTAGGTTCTGAAGATTCTAGTAGTTTCCTCAATTACCAGGAGTCATGGTGGGCTGGATAGAAATTTAAACTTTTATTTCAGAAAAAAAATCCTATATTGTTATATATATTTAATTTGCATTCTTTGCTTGTGCATTTTTTTAATTTTTTTATTTACATGCTATTGTAACGTAACACTGTATGTTGGACTTGACTTTGTCAAAATTGAGTTCATTTCTGCTTGACCTGAACTGACCTTTTCTAAATTTTATTCCGTAAACAACTAACACGTAGCAAAATTATTCTTTATATGTATGGGTTTAAAATCAGAAATATTAATACAAGTAAATATGTTTTTTGGGGTCTAGGCCTAGGTTTTGGAATTTTCTTAGTGTATTTGACATAGTCCAGGTTCTGGTTTCTAATAATAACTAATATGTTTATTTTGTAAACTTCAGGATCATTCTAGAAGGTTATTTTCCATTAATTAGTATTTTTTTTAGACAATGCTAATTGTAACCTAAGGTCAAGTAGAGAACTATATAACCTTCTAACTGAGAGGATTTTTCGTTCATGTTTTAAGTTCTAGCACAATCAAGTTGTATTATATGTTGTGTCCAGTATTCTTTCAGGTTGGAATCTATTTTCTACAAATTAATCAGTTCAAGTGATTATTTTCTCTGGAAATACAAAAGTGCTCTGATAAAATTCTTGGACAGAGACATTCACTGGAATTTATAGTGAATTCAAACCTGGAATTATATTACTGTGATTCAACAAAAGACTGTTGGCACATCAACACTCTCTGAGCTACCACAAACACACCTTCAGTTTTGGATTTAATTTGGATTTCTACTAAATTTTATGCATTACTTTAAATTATTAGGACTTGAGTCTGTAATTCTAGGATTATTTGGGATTTGATTTGTAATACAGTAAGTTCTTTTTTGTTACCTTTTTATTCTGTGTTCTTGGGAAATAAATTATTTGTTGAATTTTACAAAGCTTGTTGCTTTTCACTCTTTTCTGTTACTCATTTTAAGAGCCTAGATTCATAACAATATAACATCAGTCAGTTACAATCAATACCCAATTTTGTCTTGTAATTTTCTGTCCTAAGACAATTGTATTATCAGTAAGTTTTTTCAAGAATGTTATCTGAAGATCTGCTAACTTGTACTTTATTCATTTGCATATGAAATAAAGAAAGTGTAAACAAATTACAGACCATATAGTATTGTAAAAATAAAACTGCTGCTTCAGAATATCATAGTAATCTACCATATATTCTCACATTTAAATCCAGTCCAACTGCACAGACCCAGATCTGCCATGAAATTATGTAATAGCAGATCTGGGTCTATGCAGTTTGTTAGGAGTAATCACTAGAACAAACAACATATACTTTGATCAGCCAGTGCATTATGTGACAACAGATCAAGGTCTATATTGACTGCACTTTGATTTGGCTTATAAGCAAGTATATATTGTAGTTCAAACCATTACTACTTGCTTGCAAGCAATTGGTATAAAATTAGGAACTGTCTTTAAAATAGCAACAAATGCAAAAAAAGAATGATGTAATAAAATTGATGAATTGCAGTTATAGCAGTTAAAATTTCATACAATAGATAGCTACAAGAGTACATTAATGCACCTAACTCATGTTTATAATTTCTGTATGCAATAGCTGAGCATGACTAAATCTGGAGATTACTGACCAATGATCTGGACCTCTGGTCAAAGTATATGATCTTGAACAAAACTTAGTGTACACAGACCATTTTTTAAATCAGTCCTACCATTATCCTGAATATTGACCTTCAGACCCAAAATCAAGAGGTTTCTTTCCTACCCTAAGTACAAGTCAACCACAAAGTTTTGTCAAGAAACTTACACTAGAACAAAAGTTGTGGTATAAAACCAATATTTTCTGGGGAGTCACAATGACCTTTGACCTGATGATGCCAAATGAATAGGTTTCTTCATTGCCTAACGTACAAACCTTCCACAGACTCTAGCCAAAACACTTGGTCTAAAAGCAAAGTTATTGAGCAAAAACCATTTTTTATTCTTTCAGTCACTGACCTTGACCTCTGATGCAGAATTAATAGGCTTCTTCTTACCCAAAGTGCAAGTTATCCACAAACTTTAGTAAAGGTACATGTCAATAACTGAAGTTTTTATGAAGATACCATTTTCATTTTCAGTCATACTGGCTTAGATTTTATTTCCCCCAAATCAACAGGTTTCTTCCTTACCTTAAGTGCAAGTCATCCACTATATTTGGTCCAGACCTGTGTTTTTTTGTCAGTCATCCACTATGTTTGGTCCAGACCTGTGTTTTTTTGTCAGTCATCCACTATGTTTGGTCCAGACCTGTGTTTTTTTGTCAGTCATCCACTATGTTTGGTCCAGACCTGTGTTTTTTTGTCAGTCATCCACTATGTTTGGTCCAGACCTGTGTTTTTTTGTCAGTCATCCACTATGTTTGGTCCAGACCTGTGTTTTTCTGCCAGTCATCCACTATGTTTGGTCCAGACCTGTGTTTTTCTGTCAGTCATCCACTATGTTTGGTCCAGACCTGTGTTTTTCTGTGAGTCATCCACTATGTTTGGTCCAGACCTGTGTCTTTCTGTCAGTCATCGTGACCATGATCTTTGACCTTTTGAACCTAAAATCAACAGCCTTCTTCCTTCAGCAAGATCAAGCCATTCACAAAGTTTGGTCCTGATGTGATGCAGAACTAAAGCTTTTGTGGAAATTGTCACCATGTCCAAGACATATGATTTTTTTTTTACCCCAAATGCAAGCCAGTCAGATAGATGGTGTAAAATGAATGCTACTGTGTGAAAGCAAAACAAGTAACAGATGAATAGACACATAAATATCATAACATTACACACTCCACCTTTTGGCAGGCATATTAAAACAAAACTGCTTTCGACCTATACAATCATGTATAAACAAACAGAAGGTAAATCTGGAACTATATCTTACAATCTACATCAGCCTGCAAAAGCTTTATCAGCCAAAAAACCTCAAAGTTTACAGTTTTAATATCCAACATATGACAAGCAGATGGATAGAAAAGGCCAGCAATCAGAATTAGCTCATTTGATGGAGAAATGTATTTTCACTACAAAACTAAATTAAAGTTAAGTGTAAATGGTTTTTACCATTTTTCATGTATAAGGCTTTGAGTTCTGTCTCCCATATTTTGCTCTCAACTTTGGCATTTTTGGACATATTTGGCTTCCCTATTCCCAGGAAGAAAAATTTGCTGTAGGGTGTGGTGGCATTAAAGAATGCATCAAAATCATTTTCATCATATGTCTGGTACACAAAACGTCCTACTGGATTCATCTTGGAGGCCCAATCCTGAAAATGGCAATAAGTAAAAAAGTTGTTTATACCTAACAAAGTCAAATTGTAAAGAAACTTCTTCAAAATTAGATCAATCTCCATTTAATCTGAATTAGAATCATTGCTTAAAACAAGTAGTAACTGAAGATTTTGTATAAATTTTCCATAGAATACCATGTTGCATCAGCCTCCACAGACTACCATATCCCAACAGCCTCTAACCCCAACTACCATGTCCCAACTACCCCAACAAAGTACCATATCCCAACAGCCTCTGCAGACTACAATGTCCCAACAGCCTCCACAGACCACCATATCCCAACTGCTCCCTATCCCAACTGCTCCCCACAAACTGCCATTTCCCAACATCCCTAGTACATGTTATCGCCATAATTCCATGGCTCAAAATGGTTCAAAGTTATAAATTCCAAAGCCTATCTGGATTACATTAGGTAAATTGATTTTACTCCTAAGAATTAAATGTGATATATGCAAGCCTCAGACATTGTATATTTGAATAACACCATTAGAACAAGTAAGTTACTCACACTGTTTGATACAGTATACTGACATTTACACATGTTTGTCAAGAACACAAAAAGGGTCAATACATCAAAGTATCGATAATACTCATCACTTGGATAAAGGGATGAACATAACAGATAGTGAAAATATATATGTATACCAAGTTTCATCCATTTGTTTTCAATACCTGTTAAATTAAAAAGCAGAAAAGACAATGAGACTGAAACCTGAACTATTGACATGTGACCTTGACCTTTAAGATAAGACCACAAATGTGGTATTCATCACACCTTTTAATGATGATATCTAGTTATACCATATTTCATCCCTTCATCAAAAGTAGCTATAAAAAGAAAGTTACAGAGGAAAGGAAAGTATAACATAAAATTCAACATATAAACACCATTATAATGACTTTAACAATAAGACACCAAAATAAAACACCTACTAATAATGGTATATGTGTATAACAAGTTGCACTCCTTAACCTCAACCAGTTCTGAAGTTATAGAGTAGAAAAGAAAGTGATAGAAAACATAAAATGTTGAGCTATGAACTTGACCTTGAAAATTTTACCCCCAGCATGGTGCAGAGCACGACTTCTAGTGATGATATAAATTTATACCAAGTTTCATCCCTTAATCTTACAATGACTTTAAAATTACTTAGTGTAAGGGAAAGTATACTGTTGCAAGACAAAGCCAAAAATAAGCTATGCTCCCTTTTCACAAATGACTACATAAGAGTCACTGTTTCAAAAGAGATTAAAAACAACAAAAATGCATCATCAATGAACCAATAAAAAAAACTCTTATACATCAAAGAAAGTGTCTTTTGATTGGTCAATAAGTGACCATGTTGGGAAAAGAAAATCTGATTGGCTCACTTGATCAGCATAAAAAGATCATGTTAGGTCAATCTACTAAGAACTTTTACTCAGGCTCATAACAACTGGCTAAGGAAGTTCTTGCATAATTATTAGAAATAATGAAATCTGATTGCAGGTAGCTAATGGTAAAATAAGAGCATAGTGAATTTTCTTGACCGTGAAGTTAGACCCCCCCCCAATGCAATATGCAACACACCTTCTAATTTAAATGTACAATGTACAAGCATACCAAATTTCATGCCCTAATCTCAAACAACTTAAAAGTTATAGGGCAAAAGGGAAAGTGTGATGAAAAATGTACAAAAATAAGCCATGGTCTTGACCCTGAAGCTTGGACCCCCAATATGGTTCACAACACACCTTCTATTTATGCTGTACAAGTGTATAAAGTTTCATTCCTTAATCTGAAATGGCTCTAAAGCTACACAGTGGAAGGGAAAGTTTGAGGAAACTTAAAATAGCTGAGTCTTGATAACGAAAAGAGGAACCCCAATTCAAATGCACTGCAACTTCAAGTGATGATGTGTTAAGTTTACCAAGTTTCATCCCTTAACCTCAAATATCTACAGAATGGAAAGGGAAGTGTGATGGAACAGTAAACTTTGGAGTCTTGAACTCGAAGACATGACCCACAATGTGGTATGTGACACACCTTCTAGTGGTGCATTAACATACAAAATTTCAAACCTTAATCTCGAACATCCTTAAAAATTAAAGAGCAGATGGGAAAGTGTATTCAACAGAAGAAAGCACTCATACTAAGTCTCCAGCCTGGAGGACAATAACATACTTCACATGCTTATGCCTGAATGTTCTTTCAGCTCTGCAATGACAATCAAACTAAAATGTAGGTCCAATTGTTGATAAAAAAAAGAGCTGTATGCATTTATCCAACGATGCATACTTTTAGCAGTGAATGTGTAGGTGAAAACATCTGAAAACTATTATAAATTATATATTACAAAACTACTATAAAAAACATCCATTTTATAACAAAGTGCAATGCATTTTATAATTAGTTAACATAGACATAAAGAACTTAAAAAAATTGTCCTGTATTCACCACAGACTCATGAAATGCAACATAAAATATGGATTTTTTTAAGAATCTTTCCTGAAAGAGTCCTACATGAAGAGGTATCCAATAAGAAAGTCTCCACAACACCCAAGCGTTCTGTTACATGTAATAAAAGACAGGTATATACATATTCATGATAGGCGAAATAAACATACAATATAAAAGCTCCAATACCCTTTGAAATGGATCTGTTAGTTGTACTAAACATCCATCAGTACTGAACTGAAAAGAGAAGCCTCCACACTTGAAAGGAACGTCAATCTGGGTGACCTTCTGAAAACCTGAAATGCAGAAATGCTAAGCTTTGTACAACGTTAACATAACCTGGCAAAATGCAATAAAAAGGTAAAATTTTAAAAGATTTTCAAATATTGTCAGCAGGTTCTAGTACAATGTAAATACTCTCCTACTGTTAAACTGTATTTCCTCAAATAGTAGCATCTGGTGAAGTGTAGTGAAAAGTTTCTGAACATGATTACAACAAACTACTAGACCTAGATAATGAAACCCGACATTCAAGCATGTACATGTCAATGAGCTAATTAGATTGTCTCGTGTGTGTGTGTGTGTGTGTGTGTGTGTGTGTGTGTGTGTGTGTGTGTGTGTGTGTGTGTGTGTGTGTGTGTGTGTGTGTGTTTAGCATAGTAAGCATTGAATTCTACATGAAACATAAGTAACCAAGTATAGAAGTAAATCTACCACTTTGCATAAACCCAGAGAATAGAAAAATGTTAATGATATCCTTTAACGATATCCCATTTCTGAGAAGCACAGACTCAGATGTCTTGGAATACATGGTCAAAAGTAATGTTTGATAAATCTGAATTGTCACTGTCTTGACAAATTAGTCTTCATGAAGCCACAAGATCAACATTCCACCCTGCTGTCAATCAACAAAGCATGTGACTATGACCATAAGTCGTAATACAACCAGAGTTCCATAGGATACTGACCAATCAAAGCAAGGTGCAGTAAGTTTTGACTTTTGGAAAAAGGCTATTTTTAGCTCAGGAATTGCCCAACAAATGAAGCCTTCTTGAGCATACTGCTGATTATGAAAAATGAACATGGCATAATTAATTAAATTTTGCAAAAAAAAGTATTTGATGCCACAAATGGCTCATAAGTGTAAAGAAATTGTGTCAGGTGATTACAAACCTATACTAATTGCACAAAAGCACTTTCTAGATGCAACAATGAAATTTTGTAATTAAAACAATTATATATATATATATATATATATATATATATATATATATATATATATATATAATACAAGTCATGGATTAAACTTTTTTAAAAAATGTTAGGAATTATTTACATCCAAATGGCCATATGCATTTTTTTAAACTTAACTTTTCTACTTAAAAAAAGAAAAACAACCTTGTTCTCATGAACTAGTCAGCCACTAAAAGAAATTGCCCAGCATGTTTATATTCATATATGAATGATATGAATAACTTTTTGTGCCTTTAAATGAATTTTACAAGTTTTATTAATTTTTCTGACATTCTGGGGCAAACAGTTTTATAAACTTAACTCCAGTTCTGTCTTCACTAAATGCAGAAAAGGAAAATAAAAATAAATCCGCCTTTGGCTCCAGTATTGAATATTTTTACAAATGATAATAAATGAAGTAACAACACATAGCATTGTCATGTCATTTGAAATATATACAATGGATACAGTTTGTTTCTGTAGTTGACTGTCGGATCAGCAAAGTAAAATTCTTGTTTATATAATATCTATCGTAAATATCTGTATACAAGGCACACAAATTGCAAACAACATAAAACCTGATCTGCCATCACATGTTTTGGCAGACTAGGGTCTACACTATTCACTTTTCAGTAAAAAAGTATAACAAACAACTCTGACCCCAATCTGCTGGCACATTATGCAAAGACAGATCAGGGTCTTGGTTACCCATGACACACATGCCAAGGCAACTTGGGTCTTGGGTACCCATGATATACATGCCAAAGCAGATATGGGTCTTGGGTTCCCATGACACATATGCCAAGGCAGATCAGGGTCTTGGTTACCCATGACACACATGCCAAGGCAGATCTGGGTCTTGGGTACCCATGATACAAATGCCAAGACAGATCTGGGTTACCCATGATATACATGCCACAACAGATCTGTGTATCAGTTACCCATGATACACATGCCAAAGCAGATATGGGTTTTGTTTATCCATGATACACATGCCAAAGCAGATATGGGTTTTGTTTATCCATGATACACATGTCAAAGCAGATCAAGATGTTGGGTAGCCGTGACACACACACCAATGCATACTGGGTCTTGGGTACCCATGACACATATGTCAAGGCAGATCGGGGTCTTGGGTACCCATTACAGTGGTCCCCCTCTTGAACAGCCACACTGAACAGCATCTATATGGCCAGAATCTCTAGACACAAATGAGTTTGTGCTCAAAAGTACCCCTCTAGGATGGTCACCCCTCAAACGCATCCAGCAGCTGGCACACAAGTTCAAACACTATCTAATTTACCCCTCATGATCATACACATAATGGGATTTACAGATCAGAATATAACTCACTGACATTTGTTCCAACATACCAATAAAGTAACTTTAATCTATACACAGATCTATACAGTCCAGTTATTCTTAATGGTGTGTGTTTCTGTCACTTTGGTAATTACTGGCAATCATTACCACTGATAATTATCAAGACGAAACAAAGTAACCACTATGATACATATTATTGTTCTGCTCACATCAGCATGATATGCTGTTACCATTAAGTAAAACTGGTATATTAGCCTTAAGTAGCTTCTCCCTCACAAATTATGAAATGTATTTGAAAAGGTACCAGACTGAAACCAGTCAATCATAAGACAAGCTCGCTCCCTTTTTAAACACTCAGCATTTGTGCAATAATTACAAATTGCCAATGAAGGAACAAGTTGCGAAAAGTGAACAATGTCTTCAAACATTCTCAGTTTAGAGGTAAAGTTAAAGCAATTTGACTAGTTGAAATGAGGGTGAGTCATGTTATCATTACTTAGAAATTTTGATGTCAGAACGATTTAAATAAACATCAGAAATATATTCTGTGGCAGTTGAAAAATGGAATGGACAGACAGTGAGATCTACAACCAGATGTTTGTACCTCCATTTTATTGACATAGCAGTTCTGCATCATGTTTGATGATTCTTGTGTGTGTGATTTGGATTTTTAATGTAACTTTAAAATTTGTTTAGTCCTGTCACTACAATGTCTTTAGTGTGGCAGTTTATAGTGATGTCTAGCACTGGAGGCTCATGCTGCAGACATGTAGCATCATGTCCCACCCAGTCACATTTTCCTGATGCCAGGCTGACCAGTCCTAACACTAACCTCTTAATGCTGAGCACCTAGCAAAGCAGCTGTTATGACTTGGCCGGGGTTCAAACCCGTAACCTCCCGCATCCAAGGCATATGCTCTAACCATTTGGCCACCAGAGCGGTTTTTCATGATTCTTCATAATTATTTTAATAACATTATTACAAGTTTATCGCATTGATTTCAAAACATGCATGGTATTTAGAAATGAAAATATTAAATATTTAAAATTAATTATCCCACTCCAGAAACCCACCCCTCTTATAAAGCCACTTAACTACTGCAGTAGAGGTGGCCTTGTATGAGGCAGATTATTTTATAACCCACATAAAGATATGTTATTTTCACTATAACTACCTGTCAGATCTGGTAGTGTAGCCTGAAGCTCTGATAATCTGGATCTGATCACCTCGCCCAGTGGATGATCTTCTAGTGCTTCTAAAGCAATGAGACTGATGTTCCTGTGTGCTTCCCAGGAACGGGAAGTGTTCCAGAACAAACTACCTGGGGGAGTAGACAAATAATTAAGCAACCAATTTTAATGAATTCTTATGTCTGAATGTTCTGATGTGTTTGTGTGGTTTTAACAGCACTTTGAACAAATTATTGACTATATTATACCAAGGAATGGGATCTTGCTGACCTGGGAAGGTATTGAACCTGCAACCCTTGGATTATAAGTCTGACACTCTATCAACTGAGCTACCATTAACTCCCTCATAGGTCTGTAATACAACTGATACTGTAACTTTACATGATTATTTAGGATATTAATTTTGTTAGCAAAAATCTAAAATAATTCCTGCAAACAAATGTATTTTTCAAGCAAAGGTTAGCACAGTATTGGCTGGTAGTGTTCATTGTGAAATGTAACCATTAGTGACTGGTTCTGTCATACAACACTCCAATTTCAGTTCTTCAGAAAGAGGAAAATTTCATTTTGACCATAATTATGAATTACTGCTTTCCTTGTTTTTAATAATATGGTTGACTCTAAAGATTATTGACCAAATGGTCTCACTGAAGGTATGTTGTCTTCAACTAATCTTACTGTGCAGAACCATTATTTACTTATTACACATTACCGCAACCTATTACATTTAGACAACAGAATTTGTATTACCCTAAATGCAAGTCATCAAGTCTGCTCGGGGGACTTACTCTAAAGTCATTCTGCAAAACTCATTTTTCTTTCAGCCACAGTGACCCTGACCTTTGATCTTTTGACATCAAAATCAACAGGCCTCTTCAATACCTTAAGTGAAAGTCCTCCACAAACTCTGGGAATGGTACATGGTCTTGAACAAAAGTTATTATCCCAGAAACTATTTTTTTCCTTCCTTCAGCTACAGTGACCTAAATCTTTGGATCCCATGGTCTATCATGGCCTTGACCTTCAATCCTAATATTGATATGTTTCTTCCTTATCCAACGTACAAGCCATCCACAAAGTTCTATCAATGTTCATGATGTAGAACCAATGTCATTGTGTGCAAGCCATTTTTCTTCTTTGAGCCATTGACCTTTAACCCCCAAAACAACAGGATGTGGTCCACAAAGTTTGGTCCAAGTCTAAATTGTCTTTTTTGTTGGTATACTGATATTTTTTTTTTGTTTAAAACTATTATTATCAAAGTATGTTATTATTTCAGTATTGTGATATAGAATATTTTAAGTTTTTTTCAACTATAATTTATACTACATCAATATCAACTGACAGCCTCCATTTATTGTGCCTGTATTATCAAAACATATAATGAATAACAAAATTTTGCCTCCCGCAAATCCAGTGAAAGTCGTGAAGCCACATCTTATGCAGCTGTCGAGCAATCTGGAAAGGCAACATATTGCAACATGGCTATAGGTCACACTTGACAGAGTTGAGCCCTGTGGGATAAAGAATCTCTGAAGTAAAAACTGGAAAATGTGGACTTAGATCTCCATCCCATGGCATGGATAATATCAGTTTGAGAACAGTTCCAGTCAAAGGTGATGCTTCTGGCAATTGCTCTAAGCTTGTGATCCAAATTATAACAATTTCATCTGAGTTGGAGCTATTTCTTGATATGCACAGCAAATAACCCACTTAAGCCAGGACAAACAGGTGTGTGTGGTTAAAACATCCTGTCCCTGTTTGAAATTTAAATATTTGTGTAATCTCCCATAATACAACAGCTCGGTAGTTTTATGATACCACTTCAAGGCTCATGATGGACCCTGTAGGGAGGAAGTGTCTAAAGTAGACCATGATTTCAGTACAAAAGTCTTGTTACCCATAGACAGAAGCCTGTTCTTGGCGATGAAAGAGGGAACCATCATAAGTGAAACTGATCTGTCTTGTTGGAACTGCAAGTAATTCAGGTCCAACGATGGGGCATGTATTTCGCTGATTCTAATACCACCACTAATGTGAGACTGAAGCAGGTCTGAAAGGTGAGCCAAAGATGCCCTTGAAAGCAGTTCAAAAGGTGTCTTGTTCAACCAGTTTTGTACCCATGATAGGTTTCACTTTGGGCACAGAGCCAAAGTTTTTGGCCAAGTATAATCAAAGTTAGATAAGAGGTAGGACAAGTCTTTGCCTTGTCCAATATCCTCTCTTTCATGATTATGAAAAAGATGTCAGTGATCATGAAGCACTATCAAATGCTAACTTTTCTCATTGAAGAGTCAGAGGAGGAAGTTAGCTATTTATAGATGCTGTAGTGTGTTCTTGTGTACAACACTGTGTAAAAGTTTTCCATTTGCCTTCAAACACTTACAGACTGGTGGGCCTTCTCGCTTAAGCAATTCTCTGCATGACTTGTTGAGAGAACTGTTTATTTCTGAGGGCCTGTGTAATATAATCCAGACATGTCAGTTCAGTAGTTCTAGGTTTGGTGTGAAACGACTGCAATTGTGGTTGTTTGAGTAGATGAGGGAAATTAGGTCAAATCTTTCCTTGTTGACAAGGAAACCCAGATTGTAAGCAGTGTGACAAGGGTTACCATATTGTGTTCTAATATATAACTCACCTGATGTTTTTGAAGGATGTCGTCCAGGTAACTTGATGCTGCCACTTTGGAGATGTTCCAGTCATAAGCCATAACATGGTTAATCAGACGAGTGAAGTCTCAGAGACCGATATCGAGTCCAAATGGGAGCGCTCAAAATTGATATATGTTGTTGTAGGCAAAATGCAGAAACTTTCTGGAAGCCTTGTGAATAGGGACATGAAGATATGTGTGTTTTAAGTCCACACTGATTAAGAAGTCTCCCTCTTGAACAGCATTCAAAATGCACTGTGGCATTTCCATCAAGAACCAAGGAGCCTGAACGAATTGATTGAGGACACTTAGGTGAATGACAGGGTTCAGAGTGCCATTTGCCTTTGGGACCAAGAAATGTCTGGAATAAAATCCCTGGGAATTTTTTTTTTGAATAATATCTACTGCCCTTTTCTGCAGAAGGTCATTTACTTCTTGCTGCATAGTGGTGGCTTTGCATGGGTATGTTGAAATGATTGTAGCTAATGGGACTCTGGAGGAGGTGTTTTAGAAAGTGATGCAGAGTCCCTCAGAAACAACTCATCTGATCCAATGATCATTGTGGCAAATCTAGTCCCATTTGGGGGCAAAGAATTGAAGCCTTCCTCCTACCGGGACCTGTGGGAAGGACGATATGGAGATGATGTCATTTTTTGAGTGATGGGGATAGTTGTGAAGAGAAACTTTGGCATAAGAGATTGCTACTTCTCTGTCTTTTGTCCACTTTGGTTCATGAGAACCGTGGTTTACGACATGAGGAACTACAAAAGGACAACTTTTCAGAAGTTTGTGATCATGTCGTTTCCTTTGGTTCTTTTTCTTGGTTTCCCAAAATGTTCCCGTATTGGTGCTGTGGTTCAGGGGTGGGAAAATTCAACCCACTAGTGGCTTTTTTGTGTACAGTGTGATCGCGATTTACATTATCTCACTTCACACAAATTTGAAATAACGTGAGATGGGGAAAATATGCAAAAAGATTGTTACTATTGAGATAACTCTCTCATATATACAGATTGTACCACTGTTACATGCAAACATTACCCACAATGCCCAGCTCTTACGGGCTAACCATTTTGTTTATTGTGGCTTGCGTACGTATGTACATGTACAAATTGTTTGTTACAAAGTAAATTATTTAAATTCATTATTTAAAACTTTGTAAAAGGCTGGCAAATAATACGGCTTCTTTTGATTTCCTATTGATCACGGGCTTCTTATATAGGCTGTCTGTCTTTTGATTTCAGAGAGCTGAGCAAATGGCTAATCCAGATACTGTTTTCCAAGCACGAATGGATGTTCAGCTTACACCAGTTAGCAGACGAAATAGTCATCCCTCAGTGTGACAGTAAAGGCAAGCTGTCAATTACTGTTTTGTCATGGTGCACAAAATAAAGATAGGTTATCATTTTAAATCAGTGATGATTTCATTTATAGGATGGATTAAAGTGAGCAGGATATAGCAATCTTGTGTGCAACATAAATTTTGGAACAATATTAAAGTGTATGTTATGATTTTGCTGAATAATGCACATAAAACAATATTGATAATTTAATAATAATAATAATAATAATAATAATAATAATAATATTCAGTCCATGGTATTTGTTCTAAAGACAATTTTTGAAAGGTAAATCTGTGTACAGAGGTCACCTGTGTAGAAACGCCAGTTTGTCTTTTCAATGGGTGGTTGCTATTGACAGGTTAGACCATATATGAATTAACTAGCTTATAACAATACTTCTATTCTGTAAGATCTTGTAGAAATCTTCATTTGTCCAGTGAATGTTGTCAAGAAAGCGACCATCCAAACCCCATGTGTGTTCTCCCAGCTTCAGCATCAATCTACTGGCATTGTACACCCTCTTGTCTGCAAGAGTACAGGCCCCTGAAAGAACAACATTACCATAATTAGTTGTATATTCATATGAGCACCCTATAGCACAAAGTGCAAACCTTGTTCTTCCAATGCCTAATGTGTCAGCTAATCAGAATCTAGGATGTTTCCTCTTTCTATCATACAGACTGGGTAAATGAAAGACATACACCTGTCCCTTATTAATATGAGAGGGATGGGTTCCATAAAGATCAACCATGGCACAAGATACTGAGGAATTTAATATTTATGGATATTAGAAATGGATTTAATATTTATGGATATTAGAAATGGATTTAATATTTATGGATATTAGAAATGGATTTAATATTTATGGATATTAGAAATGAATTTAATATTTATGGATATTAGAAATGGATTGAATATTTATGGATATTAGAAATGGATTTCATATTTATGGATATTAGAAACTGTATTTCATATTTATGGATATTTGAAATGGATTTCATATTTATGGATATTAGAAATGTATTTCATATTTATGGATATTAGAAATGAATTTAATATTTATGGATATTAGAAATGGATTGAATATTTATGGATATTAGAAATGTATTTCATATTTATGGATATTAGAAATGGATTTAATATTTATGGATATTAGAAACGGATTTAGTATTTATGGATATTAGAAATGGATTTAATATTTATGGATACTGGAAATGGCATTAATATTTATGGATATTTGAAATGGATTTATATATTTTTGGATAATAGATCTCAAGAAGTCATTAAAGTCAAACTTGTAATATAGATCGCGTTGATATGCAATACTCACAAATTTGGGTATCAGTATATTTTTATGTCTAGTAATTAGCTAAGACAAATTAATCTACTCATTTACTTGTGTCATCATGCCAAATGACTATCACGTTTTCAACAGATGTCAAAATAAATCAAGCTTAGCAAGCACTTAATTAGGTTTTTATGGAAGTGCTCACATACATCACTGTGACTTTCAGTTGACTTTTCATTTCTGAATAGTACAAAACTTGTCACATTTTACAATGATCACATTTAAAACCTAATAAAAAAAATGAAATGAAAACATGAATTTCACTTGGCAGCACTTATTCAGTTGGTGCTTATTCATACAGCGTTATTGCCTGAAGGAATTTCCCAGCATTTTCACTGACTGATAATCAGTCTATATTAGAGTTATTTATTGTGAAACTATTTTTGCTACAGATATTCTAACAAAATATCTCATTTCTTATTACAATTTGCAAAAATTGATGATGCTGATTCAAAATTAATATGCATTAACTGCCATTTTCAGCAATAAAATGAGTGATATACAAAGCTTTCATTTACCAATTTTAATCATAATTTTAAAATGTTTAGTATACACGAGCCTATTTTTGGAGTTTCTACAAATAAATGGGATCCACACCTGCCCCGACATCACAAGCATGTCTCCAAGTTATCAGGGTATGCTAGAACACGAGAGAACATGGAAGCGATGTACTATTAAGACAAAGTGTGCATGTAATGATGTGGTCACTCGCTATTATGAAGCTATAAAACAACAGACCTATAAAACTGCAACAAAACCATACTGCACTCCCTAAATCCACAAGAATCAGGTCATGATTCCAATTTTACATAAATTTAGTTTTGTCACTGCTCATTATTTCACTTCATTTGCCATCAAACATTGCCTAACAATTATTCATTACAGCGTATAAGTGAAAAAAAACATCTCCTTATGATGCAATTTTGTTGCAACATAATCCAGAACACGGCACATCTTAATTTCGTTTTTGAGTTTTAACAGACTTTTATAACATTACTGACTATATCATACTGAGGAAATGGAAGCTTTTTGCCTTTACAAGAACATACTGAGGCAACTGACCCAGATTGACCTGGAGAGGCATCAAACCCAAGACCTTTGGATTATGAGTCTGATGCTATACCAGCTAAGCTACTGTGGCTCCCAATACACATATCCAGGTATTCTGTATATTGCTACATTGTCTATTTCAAGAGCCATTTGTACATGTCTCATTAACATGTGATATCATGCAGCATAACCATAATATAGTGTTCACTGACATGTTATATAATGCAGCATAACCATAATATAGTGTTTACAAGTACTATATTTGGGGACTGAGGTGGTCAAGAGGTCTAAGGTACTCACCTTTATAGATCACTCACACATCTAAACTCTGTATGAGTTTGAGTCTCGGCTTGATCAACATGGGTGTTTGAGAAAGTTTGCCAGTAGCTTCCCATGGGTCGGTGGTTCTTCCCGGGTCAGCCTGGGTTTTTCCTCCACCAAATATACATGCCACAATGCATAGCCCATCATGTGCCAAAATATGGCAAACTCCACAAAACCAAACCAAACCAAGGTAGCATATTCAGCCTGGTTTAAAGCAATCTCAAACACACACAAAACTGATCAAGATCTGGTGTTATGCAATGCACCAGCAGATCAGGATCTGTGTTGCTGGTTTTAAATTATTACTGAACAAACGGACGGGACCAAGATTTGCCAGTGCAATATGCAATGATTCGACTGGGTGTACGTTGTTAAGAGCTGAACTGGTATATTCACACTTCATACCTGATTTCATGCATTCAGCCATTGCTTTGAACAATGTTCTGGTCTCTGCAATTTTTCTGGGGTCAGATGCAATTCCCTGTATCCACAGATCACCTATCTCCTTGGTTACCACAGGAAGCTGGGATCTGAAACCTTGAAGGAGTCCTGTGAAATTCTCAAAAGTTGAAGCTTGAACCACAGCCCCTGGAAATTGGGACCTAGCTATTTCATAAGCCATCAGAACCTCCTGCAAATAGAAAACCAAGTTTTGATTTTCATAAAATTATCAGAAATTTGAAACTGTTCAAGTTGCTTTGAAGAAAAGCTGAAAATAGAAAATGTTGACAGATGCAGGACAGACAATGGATTCAGGACTACCCAATTTTTCTGCATGTTTTCAAATTGCAAAAAACATTTTTTTGGTCTGATGACATGGTAGATTATTTCATTGGTGTACAAAACCAAACAGTGGAAGAAAACACCCACCCACCCTATTTTTTTGTACCTGATACATGTCTATACAACAGAAAGATACATGTGCTTGCACCATGAATTTATATGTATTTGCAAAGAGATCCACCATGTTAGTAATCTCTCACTCTACTTTTTAACCCTCTGTTGCATAATTAATCATTAAAATCTGCCCTACCAATACATTGTTGTTTTATTTATAAGAAGGAAGACAAGCAAATAAAAAGACATCAAAATTACTTATGATTTTGAAGCCACTTGTGACAGAAAAATGCATGCAAGTATAGAAGTATAGACTATAGTCTTATCAAGTATAGAATTACATGTATGACAGTCAGTTATTTAGCAACAAAGACTGGAAGGCTCTATAGGGGCTTGAGTTGCACACAAACCTAGGACAGCTAAATACCTCAAGCCAGTACTACTATATAATCAGTATTACGAGTCATTAAGATCAATATGCTTTGATTCTGAAATAAACATTCTCTTTCCTATTCCTTCCTTTTTTCTCTAACTTCTGTTTATATTAGTTCTTTATAAACCAAAGACCTGGTTAATTATCTTCATCTATCGTACACAATGCTGTCAACAATTACACCTTTAATCCATGGTACACAATGCTGTCAACAATTATACCTTTAATGCATGGTACACAATGCTGTCAACAATTATACCTTTAATGCATGGTACACAATGCTGACAACAATTATACCTTTAATCCATGGTACACAATGCTGTCAACAATTATACCTTTAATCCTTGGTACACAATGCTGTCAACAATTATACCTTTAATCCATGGTACACAATGCTGTCAACAATTATACTTTTAATCCATGGTACACAATGCTGTCAACAATTATACCTTTAATCCATGGTACACAATGCTGTCAACAATTATACCTTTAATCCATGGTACACAATGCTGTCAACAATTATACCTTTAATCCATGGCACACAATGCTGTCAACAATTATACCTTTAATCCATGGTACACAATGCTGTCAACAATTATACCTTTAATGCATGGTACACAATGCTGTCAACAATTATACCCTTAATCCATGGTACATAATGATTCCTTTTAATTTACCAAACAATACCAGTTCACCAGCTCTTTGATATTTTGTTTAATGAGATCAAATAAGATAAGGTAATATATCAATTTTCATTTGTGACTCCACACATCTAAATTAAAATATAAATATACTTTGAAGATAAAAGATCACAGGTGTTTTATGTACAAATTTACAGACATAAAATGCTGTCTCACTGACATATCCTGGCAGAAGAAGAGTATGTTGTTGACTGCTATTAGTAACTATAATAAAGTGACAAGTAATGTCAATCGTAATATTTTAGCATCATTCTGTGTTAACGAATACAGCTGTTTGTTAGCAGCATACACTTATGTCATTAACTTATTCTTTGTAATTATTATATCATTTATGATATTTAAAGAATATGTCTGCAAATATTGATTCCTCATTTAATTTCCCAAAACCTTTGTGCTTAAAATTACATCAATTACAGTACCGTATAATCCATGGGTGGTCCTGTATTATCAGTTCTAAAGGCAAAGCACAGGGCATGAAGAAGCCCTGGAACAATGGCACAGTCCTTCCTGGACATACCTCCTGGTATAAATGGGAACTTCCCAGGTTCGTTGGGATATCCTCCTGTAAAATATGCAGAAACTAAAGCAACTTGATCATTCACCATAACCAATCCCAATCCCACTCCAGTGGCCTAGTGGTTAGAGTGTCCGCTTCGAATGAGGGAGGTCGTGGGTTTGATCCACGGCCAAGTCATACCAAAGACTTACAAAAATGGTACTAACAGCTGCCTCACTTGGCGCTCAGCATTAAGAGGTTAGTGTTAGAACTGGTCGGCTCGGTGTCAGGATAATGTGAGTGGGTGGGACATCATGCTACATGTCTGCGGCATGATGCCCCAGTGCTAGACATCACTATAAATTGCCACACTGCAGACATCGTAACGATATGACTGAAAAATTGTTAAAGCTACGTTAAAAATCCAAATCTCTCACACACACACACACACACACAATGCTTTTTAATATCATGTTGAATACTGATAATTACTGTACATTCCTATTTATTTTAAATAAGTGAAGGCTGCATTTTTTATATGTGCTTATATACTGATTTTTATTTCAAATGCAATTAACTGATTTCACATATTTAACAAATTTAAAAGCATATTATATAAAGAAGTTTGATTAAAAAATGGACTGATAGCAAGAAGGTAGAATTAGAATGAGGTTAACAGACTGATAGTCATACTGATTACTAGCCTCATTAAAAACAAAGTTAGCAGCAGAAGAAAAATGTTTAGGTCATAAAGTATATTTCTTTTACATACATATGTTGCTTATTTTTGCTTTTAAAATACTGGATGGCCCATGTATACTTGTTTTCCATATATGCCTATTTTCATGTATATATTTATTCATATATGCCTATTTTCATGTATATATATTTATTCATATGTGCCTATTTTCATATTCATATTTATTCATATATGCCCAATTAATATTTGTACTTATTTTTTTAAATATATTTTACAGTATACTGCCTACACCAATTCTGACTGAAACCCAGAGGTCATGTCCTGAATAGCTGTCACATATTTGTTTTTCTGCCATAAGTGCAGATGAATATTTTTCGCAGAAAGTATTGAACAAGATTACTCTATTATATAATACGTTAAAATGTTACTGTTACAATTTCATAAAGTTTTTGGATCTGCATACTGACTTCATTTTTTCACATACTGTGTTATTTTTAACACATTTATGGTCATTCTATGGCAAGTTTTGTCAATGGAATACATTGTAAATTCACCTCTACAACTAAATTTTCTGTCACTACCCACTGTAACATAAATCTGCCTGATAAATAACTTCCATTTTAAATGTCCCCAACAAATAATAAAGTTTAACATATGCTAACAGTTTGGGGATGGGAGGGAGGATGACTCAAGACTGCAGGTACTGTTGTTGTTATTGCTGTTGTTGTTAATATGTGTTCCATATGGTAAATGAAGTAATGCTATCTATACACCAGTCAAATTCAAATCACAAGAGATCAAGCAATGACAACAGTACTGAAGTGTAATAACAATGTCAAACTCATAAGTTGTTCATATAGAAATTAGCATATATTGTGTTTGTATTGATACAAACTCTGTTGTTGTAGTAGTGGTGTTACGCAGATCTGCATATAAAAAACTTTTTAAATCTTTTTTTATTCATCTGAAGGAAAGTTTTGGTGTTGTTTGGAACATATTTTGAACTGTGATCTGAGGTTATCTTCCAGTTTTGAAAAAAAAACAATTTACTTCTGGCATGTCTACTTGAGGTTTAATATTTCTTGGGAGAAATGTTAAAAACCAGGACACCTTTCATCTCGTACAATACAAAATAAAATTCTCTGTCACTGATACTGGTGATTTTATAATATATTTTTAAGTTATGCTTTTTCTGTGCCCATTTAAATCCAGCTTGTGAACTAGCTTAACTGCTTCCAAAACTTAAAAATTACGAATTTTTGGCTACTGAAGTACTTCATTTGCTTTTCTCTCACACAAAACTGGAAGAAAGTCGGTTTGGCTAAACTTTGGTAATTTCATCTTGAGCTTCTGGTACTCATTTCTGTTTCCTAAAACTTGGCATGCTCTCTGAGCAGATAATTCTTCAATTAAATGCCATGATAATCTCACTGAGATATACAAGCAACATTTGGTACAACAATACATGTAATGCTATAATTAAACTGATTTATACCAACATAAAAATCCCAGATTCTTTGCTAAACAACATATGACCCACAGATTAAATGTTGTGGCTTGCGCTACCTTTAAAAATGTAGCTTGTGCAAAATATAAAACTGGCACAGAACCTACACCAGTCATTACACACACAATCTTAAAGTTGGCAAAACTCAAAGTAAGCCTGGACCAATTGATTCTGTCACTATATTTTAGTATGATTTCTGGACATTTTCATCACATAACAAAATGACAAAGAAGAAAAAGCAAAGGCAAGAAAGCAAACTAAATTCCATTCAAAATTGAATTATTAGCAATATCAGCAATAAGTGGATCAAAATAGATCCCATTTACTACAATTTTCTTGGCAGGGCCTTAAACAGGCAAACCTCAGAGAAAACTTTTTTTAAAAGAAAAATATGTTTCTATGATAATACTTATTTGATCATAATATATTCAGAGTCCATCCATTACCTCACAAATCCAGCCCTCCCAAGCAAAATAAGACATTAACAACGATTTGGTTAAGAACCAAAAGTTCTATAAAAACAAAAGTCATCTGCTTAATAAGAATAAAGGCAAGAGTGGTTTCCCTTTGGACAGTGGACATGGTGCAATAACCCACCATTCATCAGTTACTGTGGAAAATACAAACTCTACTGGAAAGGTCTGCCCACATTATGAACAGGTGGATATTACTAAAGAAATACATTTTACTTCAAAACAATTTTATTCCTTTAAATCGATTACCAATGGATAAGAGGAGGGAGTTATATCCCCTTACTCCAGAAGTGGCCATGTATGAATAATGTTGGTCAGCGAACAGTATCAATTGAATGCCAGGCCGGTAGCAACTGCACTGACCTCATCAACCAAAATGGTTTCCGATTTGTAGACTTAAAAGCCCAAGTTAAAATACTGTCTTTCCCATCTCTGAGTGGTACGAACAACTGAGATCCATCATTTCTGATCAACTCATCACTTTTCAGATATCACGTCACCCTAGATGCCTCTGTGAAGAAGGGTCTAATATAAATACAGGTTTCAAAATGAAAGAATGGTTTTCCTACTGATGAGTACAAGCATATAAGTGATGGGTATTTGCAGTGTCTTTCAATGAGCATGCTGACGAGGCAAGCATGGAAGTAGAAACTGATTAAATACAGAATCTGGTGCTAAATCTATCCATGGGAAAACCACTCCAACTCACACCTCAGCAAGCAGATGACTTTGGTACTAAAACAAGCCAAAATGCAGCACATAAAATCTGATTGAAATCCACCCATGCCAGATAAAGCAATGCTGCAATAAAGCAAAACTCAGCAATCTAGGGCCATAACTCCTGTAAACAACAACTCAAAAGATTGAAGATCAAACTCTATCAAGGTATTATCAATATAAAGCGGCATCCAAAATTTGGCTGAAATCCAAGAATGCTTGGTTAATGAAGATGTTGAACCCAAAGAGGCTGGGCAATCAGGGTGAAATAACTACTGTAAACGATGTCACAGAACCCTGGAAATTATAACTTTCTCACGATTTTATCAATTTAAAACTGCAGCAAAACTTAACTGAAATCCAGTGATCCTTGTTATAATTCAGGTACACAGAAATAAACATTAGGTGGCTGGACAATTAGGGGCTATAATGTCTCTAAATGATGAAATCAGAAGACTGAAAATAAAGTTCTTTTGAAGTCTTGTCAGTATAAACATGCATGCAAAATCTGGTTAAGTCCAATCATTCCAAGTTTAATTATTATGTGAAAAATGGTGGAAAGATGGATGGATGGCTGACAAGATGAACAACATGCTTACTACTAGGTTCAATCAATGAAAGTGCTTTGTAGAACAATTTTTTAACGTATCTTTGTTAAAGGTATCTTCTAAATGGATAAAATCATTGAAAAGTTAAAATATTAATGTTTCCATTAGTACTGTACTTCTTCTGTTCTTTGAAAGAAAGAAAAGCTTTTCCTCACCCATCACTAACTTTCCATTTGATTAGATACCTGGATGCCAGAGACCAATGATGCTGGAGTTCTGAAACTGCCACAGAAAAACAGGGGGCACATCAGGAGGGGGTGTGGCTCCATTCACACCAACACTGATTGCTTCCACACCAAGCCTCTCAAGGATTGGAATCACTGCTTGAGTTGTACCTGCAAGTTACATTTTGCCAAAGTGTCTTCAATTTATTGTACATTTTACACTTCTTAATAATTGTTTTTGTTGTGTTCAAATAAGTACAGGAAAAAATTATATTTTCATCCAATTCCCAATACAATTAAGTACAGGGAAAAAGCATAAATTTCAGCCAATTCCTATCCAGTAATCTCCATTTATACACTACTTTTAACAGTATTGTATAACACTGTCAATTTATATACTCTTATAGCAGTACCCTAATGTATAACAATGTCAATTTATATACTACTTATAACAGTACCCTATGGTATACCATTGTCAATTTATATACTACTTATAACAGTACTGATGGAATAACATTGTCAATTTATATATTGTCAACTTATATACTACTTATAACAGTAACCAATGGTATAACATTGTCAATTTATATACTACTTATAATAGTACCCTATGGCAAAAACCCATCAATTTATATACTATTAATAGCAGTACCCTATGGTATAACATTGTCAATTTATATACTACTTATAACAGTAACTGATAGTATAACACTGTCAATTTATATACCACTTATCACAGTACCTTATGGTGTACCATTGTCAATTTATATACTACTTATAACAGTACTGTTGGTATAACATTGTCAATTTATATATTGTCAATTTTTATGCTACTTATAACAGTACCTGATCGTATAACTGTCCATTTATATACTGCTTATTACAGTACCTGATGGTATAAAAGTCCATTTATATACTACTAATAACAATACTTGATGGTATAACGCTGTCAATTTATATACTATTTATAAAAGTACCCAATGTTATAACAGTCAATTTATATATACTTATAACAGTACCCGATGGTATAATACTGTCAATTTATATACTACTTATAACAGTACCCAATGGTATAATACTGTCAATTTATATACTACTTATAACAGTACCCGATGGTATAACAGTCAATTTATATACTACTTATAACAGTACCTGATGGTATCATACTGTCAATTTATATACTACTTATAACAGTACCTGAGGGTATAACAGTCAATTTATATGCCAATTATAACAGTACCTGATGGTATAACACTGTGAATTTATATATTACTAATAACAGTACCTGATAGTATAACATTGTCAATTTATATACTACTTATAACACCATCTTAGTATGAGCACTATTAGAATAAAAGTACAAAAAAATCATGCTAGCCACTGTCTCAATGCAGATTCTTCAAAAATGGTATTTAACACATCCTCTAGTGACAATAAACGAATGTACTAATTTCACACATTTATCTTAAACAGTTTATAAGTTACAGAATGGGCACCAAAATAGAACAGAAACCTAAAATAATGGAATGTGGTCTTGACCATGAAGATAGGACCACCAATGTGGTATATGACAAATAATGCAAGTTTTGTCACTTAATCTTAAGTGGCTCAAATGTTATACAACGGAAATGAAAACATGCAGGAAAACATAAAATATTAACACATGACCATGACTATAAGACAGAACACCTAATATGTTTGCAACACACCTTAAAATTATGATGCATAAATATACCAAGTTTCATTGCTTAATCTCAAGCAGCTGTTAAATTACAGAGTGATTTTTCCAGGTTTATCAAAAAAAGTTGATGAAAACATCATTGTTTGCAAAACACCAAAAAATGAAACCCATGAAAATCAATGAATTCAGAGGAACTTTAATGTTTTGGTTAAATAACGAAGCAACCAGCTACACTATATTCTCTGTGATGAAACCAGAAGCCCGGCTTGTTCATAAAAGTTTTAAAAAGTGCAGAATGGGCTTAGTTTCCGATACAGACTTGTCATATTACAGTCAAATTGTCAAAAACTGGGTGCATCAAGCCACACATCATTATCTATTACCGTATTTCATGTATTTTTTGTACCCTGTAATTTTTCATACACAATCTAGTTATCAAAATAATAATTATTTAAATGTATCATAATTTTTCGCACATATCACTTTGTATTTTTCAAAATCCATTAAAGTATCGGACATAAAATTTCTACTAAGAAGATTTATGTTTGCAAAAAAGATTGAAAATACTGTGTTACCATTTTGTTTATACAAAAATTAATAATTGTTGGTGAGAAAATACAATGACTGATGCATAAGCTCTCTTTATGTCATTACAATATCTACTGGTGTTTGTAAACAAATGGACAAAGGCCTTCACAGAACATACCTTTAAATATTATCGTTAATTAGTTCTCGTTATTAAGTCTGTCACCGTAACAAAACACCACATGCATTTTAAAATTAGTTCAGAAGCCCTTTGATGCTTTCCTATCCAACAAAAATAATTTCTTAGTACATGCTTAAGTGAAGACCACAGACCATTGGTCAACTAGTCTTATTGTTTTATTATAGTCAATCAACATAAAATATGAAAACCTTGTCATTTTCTATTGTAAATTTTAAAGTGACAGACTCCATTAAATCGATTCATATATATACATATACTATCTTTTAAGTGCTTGTACTGTTTTGATTTGGATATAATTAACATTTTATTACAAATCATTCTACGATGTACCCCTCTACTGTTATCTTTATTGGCGAGTTCAAATAACAAGTAATGTGTATGATCACTTGTCCTTACAACATCTGCTGTATGGACAATGGCTTCAACATCACATTAACAGATTTTCATTTCCCTAAAGAGAGCCTCATTTCCCTACTGGCAGCCTCGCTGATTTGACCTCTTCTGTTGATTCTTGCAGTCAATCTGGTTTCATCTGGAATAACCAAAGCGCTAAGCAGGTTTAATTACCATGTAAATAACACTGCATAGCCATGTGGTTGTTGTGACAACGCAAATCGTAATTAAAACAAGAATGAATTGTTGATTTAGCGGTGTTAAATGATAATGGAATATAGTAGGGTTGTAATACATGAGGATTATCACAATCGTCAGGTAACTGAAAACAGTCTTTTTTCTCTTTGCAAAAGCTACAAATAAAAACTGCCCTGAATAAATAGTCTTGTACACTGACAAAATTTTGTTTCATCTCTCTCTCTCTCTCTTTCTCTCTCTTGCACACACACACACGCTCGTGCGCATTAACTAAAACATGATTTCAAGTTCTTTATTGCAATTTGATAATGAGATTATTGTTACTGTAAAAATAAAATTTGCACTTAATTTCTTTACAATGTGGACTCATATCGTTGCGTGCAATTTACCAATAAATAATACCAATAACTAATACATGTTCAAACCATCTTAATCATTTTGCCAACATTACACAACATAACAGCTACATATGCTACAAATGCAGACAAACCTGCACACTGAGACATAATCTGCCACCCACCCCCCGCTCTCTCTCTTGTTCACCAATAACAAAAAAAATCTTTTTGAGTACTTTTATTTTTTATTGTAATTAGATTCTTGAGTTGAGAGTAGAATGAGACAGAAAATATATGTTTACTTTGTATGTTTGTACCGTTAGGTTGTTGAGTAGCATGTGTTCCGTAGAACTTGTTCAGGTATGATCCCTTTATTTTTCGTACATGGTCAGTACCACAAAATGATAATTATTTATTTTACATGTAATCATTCGTACACTGAAATTAATAATTATATTTTTGTGTATGAATAATTACATGAAATACAGTACATACCAGGTGATGATAGCAGAGTGAGAGCTATTCCCGTAAATCATGTTAGAGTGAGAGCTATTCCCATAAATCATGTAGTTTACCTTTGACATAAAATACCTTTGCCATAAAAACATCTAGAGAATGTTTTTTACTCCATGCAAAATCCTATCAAGTTCACAATCCTGCATCTGGAAAGTACAATCAGAACACCTCATGGCTTTTCAATCAAAATAATTGACAGAAACCCTTGAGTTCATTCCGACTGCAGGAAAGTAGCAGTCACAGATCAAGGGATAGATTTTTCTGAAGAATATTTCGAGAAAGAACCTAGCATTCCTATCAGAATCACGTCATATTTTTTTACTGCAATATGTCATAATTTCTGGTACTGACATTTAATTCAACATGCTTTTGTTTCCAGATGGTCAAAGATGGTGTCAAGTTGTTACCATCCTCATAACTCAGTAAGAAATAGTCTGTGTCCCTCAAAACCCTGATGCTGCCAAGTGCATTATAGCAACACTGGTGAGTGCTTTGGTTACAATTGTCATTTCTTGCAAATATTCATGCGAAGTTTCTTCAAAATTTAATCTGCTCACTGGTAATAAAAAGTCACATGCAAAGGATGCATGGAGCCATGTTCCAAACAAGGTCTACTACCAGCAGACCCAAATACTTCAAAGTAAAACAAGTAATCAAAGTGCAGCCTAAAACCATACCTGGAACATCTCTCTGGCTGACAGTTCGGTGTTGTCTGGTGAAGCCGAAGCGTTTGTCCAGATCCATACTAAGCCTCACAGAGAACTCCATCATCCATTCATCCAGCACTTCATTCTGCATGTTCATAGGCCCTGCATGCCATGTTATGAATCCTTTTTTAACTGCGTACTCAAAAGATGAAACATTTGTTGCAGAGGGACACTGGAATTAGACGAATACTTTATAATTTAATTGTCAGTGGCAACTTCTTGCAACTCCTAAAATGACCTTTGAGAAACTGTGGTAAAATTCATGAATACAATGGCTGGTTATGTCTGAATCTTTCAGTGACTCATTGGACCTTATGTAGTATTTAATACAAATGTAGATCAACAAAATTATTTAAAAAATTGTTATGTCACACAAAATAGTATGCCTGCAAGGTAATAAACGAGTAAAAGAGAAATTCATCACCACGAAAGTTATCTAAATGAGACAGCTGTCACAACAAACACACATAAAATAATGTGCACTTTTATTACTTCCTATGATTATTTTTAAACACTTTATACTTGTAATTTCATGCCTAAGCTGCGGATTTTGTTCCTGAGAAAATGTGCACTCCTTCTTGTAAAGTTCTCTTACATGTTGGGAAAAAAAATGAGGGAAAATGAACAGTGAAATTGTTCTTTATCTGCAATAATGATGTTCATTTCTGTAAAATCAATAACACTACTGAACAATTTGGAATGATGTGATCATTAAAACATTATGACTATATGGTGTCACTCTTCATGTTACTGGATCATAGTGCAATGAACTCATGAGACGACTGGACATGAATGATGTAACAACTTCTCATCAAGTATTAAATTTACGTTTTTTTAAAATACAATTTGAATAATCATGATAACAGTCAACTTTAAGAAAACAAGAGTCCCATGTGGGTCTGAGATCACTACCTGGCTGACATCTGCCTAAAAGCCAAAATGTAACATAAATTGACCAAGAAATTTGAGTGAGAAGAATGCTTTTTGTTGAAATTTCTACCATGTTGTTGGTTCTATATGTTTTGGAATCAAAAGATTCAAGGTTAGTTTCTGTATTTTCATTCATATTTGATTACCCATCAGCATCACTTGCCAATATAGAAAGGCCACTATGCCATGATGTTTTGTTTCAAAGCTAGTCAAATTCTGTTCAGCAACTTTCATATATAAAGTTGTGCAAATGTTTTTATATTTTTAGTAATGGCATTCACATATGAAGGTGAAATAGCATTGTTTGTTCAAATCTGAAAAGCGTTCAACCTTGGATATTTTCTGTATAATTTGGTATAATTCTAATTTTGGAAAAGCAGCAATATCTGAAGGCAGATTAGTATAATTTGTATCAATATAAAAGATCTTCATGCCAGGACACTTAGTGTCAAATTTTGTTCTAAATTCTATTCATGGGCATATTAAAAGTACCATTAAAACCAACAAAAACTAAAACACAAAAACTGTTCAAGGGTTGTACAGAAGTTTTGTAAAGTATTTCTATTTTTAGTATCCATGGCTGTATCTGATGGCAGATCAGCATGACTTGTACAAAATTTAAAAGTTTGTCATGCCAGGATACATTCTGTAAAGTTTGGTCAAATTCTATTCAGTGTTTTCTGGAGAAAAAGTTTTTGTTTTGGTTTTAATGCCATTTCTTAACACAAAATAGTGCACATGGTGGCCAGTATAATTAGTGCTGTCCCAGTAACTATGTTATACTTTAAGAGTACCATCAGTGGTATATAATACATCACTCTGTATTTAATGGTCATCTATGCAGGCACTCGTAGGTATGGTTGAGTCTGGAGATTGCTGATGAACAAGCTTCAGTGACCCAACTTTTTGTCAAAATATGTGGCTTAAACTTAATGTGCAGCAACCATATTTCTATCTGACTTACCATGACAATGACCACTGACCTATACATCTTTAGCTTTATTTGTTACTCTAAGTGCAGGCCATCCACAACATTCTGGCAAGGAACTTACTCCAAATTCTGCAAAACCCATTTTCTCTGAGCCACAATTACTCTGAACTTTGACCTTTTTGATCACAAAAATCAAAAGGTTTCTTTCTCACCTAATGTATAAGTCATCCACAAACTCTGATAAAGGAAATGCTTGATAAATGCAAAGTATTACAGAAACCATTTTTCTTTTTCAGTCAGTAACCATTTTTCTTTTTCAGTCAGTGACCTTGACTTTTGACCGTAAAATCAATATGCTTATTCCTTACCCCAAGTTTATGCTTTCAATGAAGTTTGACCCAAGTGTATGACGTAGAACTAATGTCACTGTGTAAACAATTTTTCTTGCTTCAGTCCATGACCTTGGCCTTTCTTTTAACCTTAAATCAACAGGGTTCTGCAAGATCAACTCATAAATTTGCATAGGTCTTGCCCATAATAAAAAACATCTAACATCTTGATAATATTAACTTATCTACCAGTGTGATTAAATTAGGTCAGAAATTCAGTCTCTAAAGTAATTAAATAGACCAGCCAAATCATTTACAAGATCACCTCATTAATATGCATAAATCTTGCTCATAATAAAACACCATATATATCATGAAGATATAAGCCTATTAATAACACACTAGCTAAAATATCATCAGAAACAGAGTTGCTAAATTGTTTGCAAGTTCAGTCAATCAAATGCAAATTGATGTCAGTAATATCCATGTATTTTACTAAAAGCTGTACTCATCCTTGTGATTTAAGTGTAGTTACCAAACTTGATCTAAACTGGATTAGAAATACAGTTTCTAGAATGTTAACTAAGCCAACCAATATTATGCAAGATCAGTTCATCAATATGTAGAACTCATACAAGATCATATTATATTATCGTATATTCAAAGTTGATCAAAACTGGATAATAATATGACTTCTGGAGTGCTAATAAGCTCAGAAAATCTGATGGTAATCTTAAGCCCATATTTTCCAGTTTCATCAAGGTCAGAGCAGAAATGTGGACTCAAGTGCTGATAAACTTGGCCAATCAGATGCAAGATCACCCAATATGCATGAATTTTACTCATTATCAAACCTGATAATATAAGCATATATTACAAGTCTACGCAACATTAAATCCAAAATATGGCCTCCAGAGTGGTAATAAGCTCATCCAATCAAATGCGTATTTGATCCCAACAAAGGTATTTGACAATATAAACCTATATTCCACGTTTGATTAAAATCAGATCAAAAACATGGCCTCCATAAGCAATATTGACAGACAGATGACACACACACAGAGCAATGCCATGAACCCCCTTGACTGAACTGTCATTGGAGCTAAAAAGACCACACACACACCCAAAACAACATAATGAATCTAAAGCTGCATCACAGAAAACAACTGACTGGTATATTAAACACACCTGTAGTTTTATACCATCTAGAATTAAATTAGGTGGACAGTCCAGATACATGCTAACCAGCCATGGGTGAGTGGTGTAGATGAAGTTCTCACTAAACCCAAAAGTCAAAAGTTGCAGTGCCACTGTTATTGCACGTGGGAAGTATTCTGTAAAATATCTGTTTAATACTGCAACCAAGTATCCAGGCTCATCATACAGTGAATAACCAACATCTGAAAAACAATTTTTTTACAAATATGATTAATTTAAAATCAGGTTTAATAAATACGTGCAAGTGTTAACAAGAGTGCAGTGAATGTCACATTATGTGTCTGCCGATTGTTTTATAGTTCCTTATGTAGAAAAGTTACTATTATTTGCAGCATCACTAATCTGTACAAGTTAAATATTATGAACTTATATAATACTGTGTTCATTATCACTTCTGAATGAGTTCAGTTTGTGATCAATAATTACAATTTAGTAGTAGGATATGCTTGTTTCATCTCATCTGTACAGTACCAACAGTGTCTGAAACTATCATAATGTTATACATATTGCCATAGACATCAAATAGGAACACTTGGTCCATAGGGACATTTACCATATATACTTGCTTAAAAGTAAAGTCAAACTGCAAACAACAAAGAGCATAATGTGCCTGCATATCAGGGTCTAAGTTGATTGTTCTACTGATTACCCATAACAAACCACACAGACCCAGACTTGCCAGTACATATGCAATGACAGAGCAGGATATGTGCTGTCTACAGTTGGACTACTCTTATAAACAAGTATATAAGGTAGTCCATGGCAACATGTTCAAGTTTTTGTGCAATTCTTTGTTACAATTTTAGAACTTGTTTTTAATTGGTGCTATACAGTCATTAATGAGATGATACACACATGCATGCATGCACACACACAACAGTAAGATGCATGTTTAGAGAAAATAATTGTACTTATTTAATATATTTTAACTGTGTGAAATTTCCATTCAAGATAATAAACCAGTGTGTTAACAAAGAACAGTAAAATCACACAAAATGCATTCTAAACTAAATTTAGGTAGAAAAGGTTGTAGATTCAGAAATGGTCTGTAGTTTACTAAAGTTCATTAACCAGATACATTTTCCAAAACAAACTAATTCCAGTTTGAAGGATTGTAAATATTGATAAGGCAATGTTGAAGTATGATGTTACATTTAATTTTTAAAACCCATTTCTAACCTAGATGGTTCATAAAAATGATGTGGACATATTTTATATCTTCATCCAAGGTCTTCAGAAGCTGACTGGAAACACAGCTCAGCAAACAGAAACAAACCAGAGCCTGAAATAACATTAAAAATAAACTATACAGTCAAACAGATAGCTCTTTGTCATGTAAATCCTTCTTTTCTTCTCTATTCATCAAGTTAATTCCAGTAAGATAACAAGGGGTTCTAAGCAATTCCTTCTAATGAAATGAACTAAGGAAGTGGAAGTTCAGGACATGATGTAATATTTTTTAATCATCAATGTTACTTACCGCAATTTCTGAAACTCTGACAATTTCATTCTATCAATAAATGAGACACCAATTAAAATAACCAAGTACATACACAATCATCTAACCTGTAAATGTGATAGTTTGGAGGCACAGGATGTTCATAATCTCCAAATCATGGACTTACTATCTTCAGAGCCCTGAAAACTTTACTAGATTTTCGATCATGAACAAAGTCTTTGCATTTTAAACTTTTAATTAATAATGATAGTAATACACTGTAATAATAATAATAATAATAATAAATTGCTTGCATGTCTTTCTAAAATGTTAGTATAACTGCTAACATTCTAAATACGACTGATAATCAACAAAATCTAGGATAAATCCATATTTATTCAAACTGCATTATTGTAGAATGTTCTGCATGTAAAAACAAAATCGATACAAACTTACTGTACATACTTAAGATTCAGAGAATTTCAGTTTCTTTTCCATTTTATTTTAACTGTAGCCATTGTATTGGAGGCTATCATTCATGTTGTATACATATTTATGTACCAAGGCATTTTCTTTTTTATACCTTGGTAAGCCCTTCATGTCACTGCACATCATTATTTACAACTGCTCCATCTCTTAAATTATCAGCCCCTAATGCTTGGTAATCAGCTTCCAAGACTGAAGGTGGGATACAATTCAGAATGTGTTGGATCCTGACTATATGTACATGTAACATAAATCATGATGTATACCGCAATAATTCATATACTTATGACCATAATTTTAAGAAACCCACAACTGTTTTGTAACTTTTCTTTGATTTTGCAGTTGTACCAGTCTATTCATATAGATGTTTTGGGCAATAAAGAACTGAACTGAATTAGCATTTGGGAACAGGTGATATTTGATAGACTTAATGGAGACTTTCTAATCCCCCTGGGCTGAATTTGTTATGTTGCTCATCCTTCAAGTTCAAAGATGACCATGACATCACTTTGGTTTCTATGAGTACGTGAGTTGCTGATCAGGCCAACTTGTACTGTGAACTGTCTGTGGCACAATGGACAGGAGATGCTGCTTGGGGTGGCTTGATCAACAAAAGATACACTGCAGTTCTGAGATTTAACCTGCTTGAGCTTCTGCTCTGCCTCTACAATTCTCCTCAATTCAGTGTCTATAGCTCCAGAATGGATGAGACTGCATCAGGTGCCACAATCCTGAGTGAGATCTTCCCAAGATTCTATATCAGTGATGAAGTGTTTCAAGGATGACTGTGATGGAATCTTTGAAGAATTTCTTCTGACCACCATGACATTGCTTTCCATCCTTTTGTAGATGATCTTCTTTGGGAGTCACTCTTCTGCCATCCTAATAACATGGCCTGCCCATCTGCAATTTAACCAGCAAAGTGTAGATGCATGTAATGCCTGCCTGTGTGAGAACCTCACTGCTTGGGACCCTATCATGATATCATATCCTCATCAGGCAGCTCATGTGAAAATGGTTCAGCTTCTTCACATAGCATTTCTGCACCATCCAGACTTT
The DNA here is from genome assembly GCA_016617855.1 of Megalonaias nervosa. Lineage (NCBI taxonomy): Eukaryota > Metazoa > Mollusca > Bivalvia > Unionida > Unionidae > Megalonaias > Megalonaias nervosa. The sequence goes on along the minus strand of JAECUM010012610.1, from coordinate 80,013 downwards.
GCATGCATACAGCCAGGTTGGCAACACACCGACTTTGTAGACCTTCAGCTTGTTTGCAGACTGATGCCTCTGCATTCCCACACATTTACAGAGTCTGCAAAATATGGATGCCAATTCAGCCCAAATTTCAGGCTGATTTGGACAATGTGAAATATTATATGATAAACAATGGAACACACGAAATTGATTTATTTTAGTAGTTATTACTGTTTTAGCAGACACGGAAAATGAATGTAAAGATTGATTTTCAGCTTTTAAAGACAGTTATTAGCAAATTTCTCGCTGAAATCAGAAAAAAATAGATTTGAGCCATCACATTTATTTTTTTTAAACCGAAACAACGGTATGGTCGGACCATTCAATTTTCTTGATTGGACTTGGGATTTTCTTTCCAAGGTTTTTTGTTTGTGGGGGTGGTGGTGCTCTTTTATCCATTGGAGTCTGGCGTTTTATCAATGAAGTACGACGAACGCTGTGAAAACAAGAAATCACCGTATGTGTACTATAAATATACTAAATTTATATTTACAGTACAGATACGGTGATTTCATGTCACAGACTTCGTCGTACTTTATTGATAAAACGTCGGACTCGTGCGCTTGTATCTAATATAAGTGGCGACCAGTGTCTTATTGCACATAATGTAACAACGATGTGTACAGAATAAGACAAAAAATAACTTTTATAATTACTTGTCATGTCCAATAAACTTACTTTTAGGGCTATTCGAATCATACTTGATACAATTTGAAGAATGAATGTCTACTTCCCGATCACCTGCTTTGAGGGAGGTTACTCCATCAATGTTAATCAGGGGGAATCACTGGCTAGAGGGCCTGATGCACATGTATTCTACAATTAACACTGTTCTGTATTTCTCGAAGTGTACATTTTACCTAGGAAACGAACTTAATCACTCAGATGTATAACATTAGTAATAAGATAAAATTTACACCTCGATAGATAATCATTCTCATTTTATCCTTAAAAGTTAAAATGTCCTATTTTCTGTCGTCCAATCAGCGAATTCCATCTACAAAACCATTTGATTTTTTGCTGTAATTATTTTATATTTTTTTCGTTAATCACATCATATGTGCATTCCCTCTTCTGTATATTTTTCCAACTCTGAAATATTTTGACCGGGTCAATTTTTTTTTTCAAAAACAATTTCTTTTCCTTTTTTGGGGGGAGGGGGGACTACAGATGTTTGTTCTAATGACAGTTCATGAAATATTTGTACTTGTTTGTAATTACGATAATGTATGTACTTCTATCAGAAACCATTAAAGTGTACAGAATTTTAATCGATCAGTTGAAGCTGACCCAGATAACACATCTACGCTGTTCAAACACTGGCAGATAATAGTATGGTTGGCGTTGGGTATATGACGTTAGGCCAACGTCAGACCATTCTTCAAAACATGCCGACATTGGAAAAGAACCAGTTGGGCCAACGTTGTTCAGCTGTTGTAATTCCGACGCTGGAAAAAAGAAAACCACTAGTTGGGTCACCGTTGTTCAGTGGTTGTAATATCGACGTTAGAATGCAGTGCCGGATTAAACCTTGTGGAGGCCCCTAGGCAGTCGAAATCTCGGGGTCCCCCTCGCAAATTATCTCCTAATAAGTCAAGATCAAATCAATTCAATATTATTTTGATCCATTGTCGCGGGGACCCTAAAAGGCGTGGGGCCCATAGGCCGGTGTCTACTCTGCCTATTTGGTAATCCGGCACTGTTGGAATGCTTTGGGTCTAGTGTTTCCAAGTTTAATACTTTTCTACCTATAAAATAAATTTCGTGAAGTGGGGTACTTGTTTGGCCGGTTCAGTACGTTATCGTATTGTTTGGGTTTTTTCTTGTATTTTGTGTATTTTAATTTTACTCTACCTTTATTGGATTATTTTTCATATTGTCTCAAGTAGATTTGTTTTCATGAATTTAAGATTTTTATATTTAGGTATATTTGAAAATCATATTGGCACAGAAATTGTCCAAAAAATGTTTGTGGAAATCATGCGGCAAGTTTGTTTGTTTTTCTTTTCAAACATGGCATGTCCAGGATGGTTAAAGTTGACCGTTTTTATAATAGTTTTATAATTATATATAATAGAGCTTATTTTTGTTTTACCTAATTGTCGAATCTTGCTTCAGCCAGGATAGATGCCAACTTCTCTCCAGCATCAGCCCAGCATAGCTAAATCAAGCTGAATTTTTATTTTATTCAGTTTAAAGCGATTATTTTCCCTGGAATACAAGTGCTCCTAAATTGATTCTTGGACAAAGACATTTATTGAAAACTATTCGGAATTCTAAACTGGAATATTATTTTCTGTGATTCAACAAAGAAAATGTTGACACATCAGTACGACGCTGACCACAATAAACGTCATCGCCTTCCATTTTGAATTTCATCAGGACTCGAACTCAGATTCATTTAGGACTTTTTAATAACAGGACTTCTATTTTTAATTCCTGGATTATTTTTGGATTTGATTCGTAAAATCGTAAAACCGTAAGTTCTTTTTCTCATTTTTACCTTGGTTTTCTAGGGAAATAAATTATTTGTTAAATTTTACAAAGCTTGTTGTCTTCACTCTTTTCTTGTTACTCTTTGTAAGAGCCTAGACACTTAACATAAGAATAATCATCTACCAGCCTTTGCAACTAAATCATATTTTATTTCGATGAAGATGCATCCATGAAATACAAAAATTAAGTTTGAATTTTTTCCTCAATGCTACTCGGCTTGCTTTCTTTAGTTTAAATGCATAGTGGTAAGCATTTCGAAAGATGTCTTTATATAAATATTTCAGAACAAAAAAAAATGGGCCCACCTGATTTCGTAAAAATACAGAGTACAAGGTTCGTGTGTGAAACAAAACGAGTATATCTTCATATCTAATTATAAAAGAGATGAACATCACATATTAGTTTATTGTCATTTCATTCAAATATGTTTATTTTCTGAGCTGTATAGACAATCTGATTAATTTGTCATCGAACAAAAATACAAAATACAAAATAAAAACTTATTTTAAAAAAATGCTATATTTGTGCTTCAGATAAGTTGCGTGAAATTCTGTAGCAAGCATTAATTACTGGCAATAAGTACGTTATGTATTAAACGAAATGTTCCAGCATTTATGGTTTAAATTAAGAAACAGTCAGGAAAATAAGATTATATTTTATGTCAGTTCAGAATAATGTTTTTCAACTGTAGATAAGGGTAAATAATTGCAAAAGATCTGCATTAGACAAAAGTAGTGTAGTGGGATAGAATAGCCCCAGTGGGAATTAACATTACAGACCCCCCCCCCCCGGGACCATATGGCTCCACGATTTATAGGCCAAAAAAATCAGCCTGGGACCATATGGCTCCAATGGGAATTTTCTATAGCGACTAGCACACGCTGGGATTGTATAGCGACAAGAGGAATGGAATAGGTAGGGTGACGTCACGGTACTGGCCATTGGCAACAATGTAGTACTGTGACGAGCAGCAGGCAGGGTGAACAGACCACTTGTCTGAATCATGTCCTAATTAAGACAAAATTATGTCAATTAAGACAAAATTTGTCTCAACTATATAGTTTTGTCTGATACATGTTGAACAGACAACTTGTTCGAATCATGCTCAACTCTCAGCTATATCTGACAGACATCATTCTCTTACACAATGTGATAAATCATGTGGTCATTCACCCTGCCTGCTGCTCTGCATTTGACACTCTGTTTTCCATTGATGCAGGGTGAACAGACCACTTGGCTGGAGACCTTATTTTACAAAAATAAAGGTTCATACAGGGGCTGAAAAATAAGGTCAATAACGCTAAACCGAACCTCCTAACTTTTATTATTACCGTATAGTTTGAAAAACGAATAATAAATCGTTTGGGTTAGCTCATTTTTATTATTTTATTTTTGACTTTTTTGTTTTTTTGTTATAGTGCGTTTAGTTTACTCGCGGGTCACTTAATTTTTGTCGTTCACCCTGCCTGCTGCTGTAATTAACCAAAGATTTTATCTAGACCTATACGATATCTGGATCTTGGATCATGTAAATTTATTGTAATAAATCCGAACGGAACAGCTTGTGCTTTTGAAAAGAACTTAATCATATCCATATATCCTGAACACCAAGTATAATAAATATTCTGTAAAGTATAATTATCTACTCCATTAAACACAACCAAAATATTGCAGTTGTCTCTGATCACTTTAGGTATTTGTGTATATCGTTGTGTGACGTATATAACATCTGTATTCTTGTGTCTACCTCGAGAAAATATTCTAGCTGGATTTGTTTGTCTGTCCAACATAACGTCATCGTACACCACTAAATTATTAATAAATCCATCTAGGTCATCTACAGATGGAGCCTCATCAATATCGGTAATAAAATCAACCACATCATCACCGTCTTCATTCAGCAATTTTGCATTTTCATTAAAATCTTTAAGTACTTCGTAACAGTGTTGATCATCTACGGATGGTGCTACTAAATACAATTTACTCCATTTTAACCACCGCATTATTAAATTTAATAATAGTTGTGTTTTACCCGATCCAGATGGACCTATTATAATCATCCTTATCGAATTTGGTAATGCTGGATGATGCTTTACTGGCTCCTGTTTTCGTGTCGCCGAAAAGTCAATTATATCCATATTATTAATAATATGAGTCTATATTGTGTTCGGTGTAAAATTCCTACACCCACTGCTGAATTAACTACAATAACAACAAAAAATAAACGACGTGCTCTGACGGGTAAATGTGTAAAATGTGGTACCAAGAAATACAAATTTGTTAAAACAAAGACAGGTGGAGATATAGCCGCTTTATTAGGAAAATTACCAGGAACTCCGTGGGCTAAATATCCGGGGGAAAAACACTTACCAGGATATAATTATTGTGGTCCTGGAACCCGACTTGACATCCGACTTGATGATCAAGATCAACCAAGACCAGGAGAGCATCCAGTAAATAAGATTGATAAAGCGTGTCATGTTCATGATGTTGCGTATAAAAGTAAAGATTTACAACAAAGGCATCTCGCAGATGTAAAATTGATTCATGCATTAAATTCTATACCAAATAAATCTGTCAGAGATAAATTAGCTAGTTTTCTAGTAAAATCTGCCATGAAAAGTAAAATAATGCTAGGGGCTGGTAATTAATTATATAAATATTATAATGGAATCCATTTATTATAGCCCAAGAGGATATTGGAGAGGCAGATCAGCTATTAGTAAATTATCTGAAGCAGCAAAAGTCTCACATTCTGTTGCTGCAGCGTGGTTAGCACGACAGGCAATATGGCAAATTTATCTACCACCACCTAAAAAAATTCAATATGCACATTTTGATGTCAGCGTCCCTAATGAGGTTCATCAAGCAGATATTTTATTTTTACCACACGATACCATTAAAATTGGTAAACGTCAATCACGCACATACAAATACGCATTAACTGTCGTTGACGTTGCAAGTAGATATAAAGAAGCTGAACCATTATCAACAAAGACAGCGTTTGAAGCTGCATCTGCGTTTGAACGAATTTATCAGCGAGGACCTTTGCGATGGCCGCAGTTATTACAGGTTGATCCTGGCAAAGAATTTCTTGGTATAGCATTATCGTTAATGAAAAAACGTAACGTTAAAATCAGACGAGGACACACTGAAATTCATCGTGATCAGGAATCGTTGAACGATTTAATCGAACACTTGCTGAGCGGTTATTTGGATACCAATACGCAAAAGAGATATCCACTGACTTTAAATCTGGTGAGAGATCTCGTGAATGGGTTGCGAGGTTACCAAGTGTGATAGCTGCATTAAATAACGAAATTACTCGTTCAACTTCAATGAAACCTTCTAATGCGATCACAAAAAAATATATACCCCGTAGCAATGACATACATCAACCTCAACCAGTATTAGGTAATGTAACTGTAAGATATTTATATGAACCTGGCGAACTTGAAGGTGGTAAAAAAAGAGCAACTGATCCTATCTGGAGCGTGACTACACATACAATTTCTAGTGTAGTTAGATCTACTGGTAGACCTCCAATCTATAGATTAGATTCTACAGCCCCTCAACGTGGATTTGTACGTGAACAATTACAAGTAATTCCTAAAGACACACAATTACCACCACATACAATTACATAACCAGAACCTCTACGTCGATTACATTCAAGACAGGTCAGCATCACATTATCACGTATATGACCAAGATCACTATTAATTCTGTCTACGGTAAATTGTCTTGGATTATTATTCGAATATTGCCATAACATATTACAGTTACAACTTGCACAATTATTATTCTGTTGTGCTTTTAGTTTTATAATAAATTCAACATCAATATCAAAGTCACGCTTATTTTTTTTATCACACTGCTTATAACCAGATAGTTTTTTTTCTTATTACGTCATTATTAACAGTTTGATCATTATTTTCTGTAAAATTCATAATAACCCTATGTAGTTGAGATATTCTTCTGACTCTAGAAACTGCGAGATAGACTAAATTCGACCATTCAATCCGATCATCTATAATCCAAATATTTGTATCGGAAATAGTTAACCCCTGTGATGAGTGAATAGTTATAGCATATCCTAACGTCCACGGTGAATTATTCATATTCAGCGCATTCTTAACGACATTAATATCTACTAAAACAATATCATTCAAGACGAGATTCTGTATTCAGTGTCTCCACCAGGAATTTCAACATCAATATTCTGTCGTCGAGTATCTGTTGGGCGATAACATAATGGTACTGGTTGATCTGAAAACTTTTCTTTATGTAACAGAAATAATTTATTCTGTAGTTCATCACGAACTATCTTTCTACTTGCAACTATTAAATCAGCGGGATTCCATAAATTTAGAAAATCTTTCATAGAAGTCTCTGGAATTACTCCTCGCATTATTTCACATTGTACTCTGTCTGGCTGAAGTCTGATTAATCTTTTAAACTCCTTCAGCGGTTCATCAATAGCTCTGTAGTCATCATTTATTTCTTCATAATAATCTACGTTATTCTTCAGCCATTCATGTGGAGACTGTCCAATAAAAGGTGGTGGTTGACCATGATCACCGCACATTATTATAGCAGTATTTTTCGTCAATAACCATTCAAGAAATGTTTTTAATATTTCTAACGACACCGTGCATATCTCGTCCCATATAATATATTTAGGTATATATTTCTCACCCATTCGTTCGAGAGTCCATGTGTCTCCACACCATCTAAAGAAACTATGATATGTACACGATTTTACTCCTCGCTCTTTTATCTCTCTGGCGAGTTTATGTGTCGGTGTCAAAACAATTATATCTGAATTATTATTCATGAATAATTTAATCACACGTGTTGTTTTACCTGACCCTCCACATCCATTAAGATAAACGGTTTTATGTCTAGCCACATGATCATATACAGATGGTGCTGATGATTTTGATATTTGATTATTATTTTTGTAATATATTTCCTTAATTTCAACGTCGGCGGATTCAGAATAACTAAGTATATTTTCTTGTTTTATTCTCCATGACCCCCATTCACCATTACCAAGTAGCGGTTTTAATAAATCCGTATATTTTTTATTTATGTAGAACGAATCCGTTGCGACTCTGACAGCATCACGAGAAAATCTATTTATCATAGACATTAGATTTATAGAAACATATGCCAACATAGATGATCTTAAATGAGTAAATTGTGGTGAGTCACCATCAAGATAACTCACAATTGTACCTAGTTTGATTCCGTCTGACAAATAAGCATTACTCCGATTTATAAATGTATTTTTTTCTGTTGTATCAGCAATTATAAAATCGAGTTCAGCATCGTCCATAATCAATCTTGTACAGTGTCTTTTATGATCATAGGCTCCTCCTTGAGTAAATTTACCAATTATCTTTCTACCAAGATCTTTTGCAAGTTTTTCATCATGCTCGTCTCTGCATTTACGTATATTATTAGTAATTTTAATAATGTCATCTTCATCAAGATTAGGGAATTCTTTCCTGGCATTATCAATATTAAATCTATTTGGTTCTGGTAACCAAACTTGTTTCTGTGGACTATACGATATAATCGCCTCGCTCACCTGTAAAGATATTAAAATTCCAACATCAAGCATATATCGCAATAGTACTATTGGAACCCAACATTTTTCTGAAAAATGTCTTCCAAACCAAACATAAGTAATCGGATGGAGATTTTCTGCAAACTCGAATGATTCTACATGAGCAAATCCGGTTAAATCAAAATCTGGTAAATGTCCGTTTATCGCAACCCTGGTCATCTCGTGTGATGGATGTCCGAATCTCTTAAAGTATTCAGAACATTCTCCGTATCCAAGAAAACTTCCAGGATAACACGCTACCATATCAACAGATATAGCGTCATTACACTTATATTTAGTATTCCACAATCCTCCGTGTCCATATTCTACACAGCTTTTATGAATATCTTCAAGAAATTCCGATCGTGTTGGTTTCCATAAATTTTTCTCCTGAGCGAAATGAGCCACTACAGATGGAACAGTAAAACAATTATTTAATAATTGTCTAACTTTGACATCGTCTGAAGTATATTTCAGCGCAAGATTTTCCATTTCTACATTAAGAGATTCTATGCGGTAAATATCACCATTAGGCCGTACAAATTGATCGTAATGATCATATTCTGAACTTTGAAATAACCAAACGGATACAGGGTCACTTTTACTGATATTTTTGATAAAATCAAATATATGACCATCATAAAATTTAACCGCTCTATCTCGTGGAAATATTGTTATTGCTGAGGTCCATGCGTGCGAATTATGATCAATAATATCTATTGGAGCTCCTCTTGATTCATATTTTGGTTTATATAAAATCTCTCCGGTTAACGTTTTTACTGTTATTGGGAATTTTAATTTCTTTTCTAGTTCAGCGACATCTTTGATAGACGCTCCGGTATCTTTAACTGATTCTGCCCACGTATTTATTTTTTTACGCCTTAAATCTGTTAAACCATTACCACGTATCGCGTTTGTAAAATGTTCTGTAACTCGTTCAGCTACACAGTTTATTCTTGACTCTGACAGTTTCATAGGCTTTAGATCCCCGACGTCAGGTTTATTATTAAGCGGATATATTGCATATACGACTGCAGTCACAGGGTATTACCGTTCATAATATACCTTATCAACACCGGTTAGTATTCCGGGCTTAGATTTATTATTTAAGAGAACAATATTATTTCCTGACTGTATGCGTACTGGATCGCGTTTGTCACGAATAATCCAAATATCTTCTTCTGTATTTACAATAAATTTTATTAAAATAAAATAGTTTTGATCATCAAGGTGATTAATAATTACTTTTCCTCGTTCGTCATTCATCATATTAGTAACATTTCCAACTCTGAATGTTGACCATACATGAGCAGCGCCATCGTCACGAAATTCCTTCTTGGCTTCACGAATACGTTCGGTTATATCCTCATTTGTTAAAGCTAGATCTTGCATCAAAGTACTAAATTTGTACTCAGATAGTCGATCGAGATCGAATCTAGCATGGGAAGGTTCAATAACGGATAATTCCTCCATATAATTAAGACAAGTATTTAAATTAAAATTTTAATATATATAATGCTTGAAACAAAAAACAAATGTGCTTGGCTCAAAATTGGATATACTTCTATTTGCAATAAACCGTGCCTGAATAAATACTGCGGAAATCATGCACAAAGTTTCAAAAATGGAAGTACAGGACCAATACCGTGTGTGCAATGTGGTGTTGGAGTCAGAGGAAAAACTCAATTGTGTCTAAAATGTGGCGGAAACAAATACAGGGAACTAAAACGATATTATGACAAAAAAAAATAATACTTTGACATTGTCAGGTAAATCTCCCATAAAAACCGTAGAAGATTATCTGGTTAGATTTCAAAACAATGATTTAGACAAATAATATTATATATAAATGGAGCAAAACGAATTTGTGAAACATCCAATAATAAAAAATTATGAGGCGTCTCGAGATGGTGTAATCAGACACTGTAAATAAAAAAATCCAGTCGGTAGTCTTAATAATCATGGTTATCTTAGATTTACTGTTAATGGCAAGAAAAATTATTTCTCACATAGATTTACCTACGAGTGTTTTTTTGGAATAATCAAAGATGGATATGTGGTTGACCACATCAACGGCAATAAGCTTGATAACTCACTTGGAAATCTACGAATTACTACACAGAGTCAAAATTGTAAATCCGGAAACACTGGCGGCGCACGATTTGCAAGATCTGTTAAATCTGTAAATGTAGATGGTGAAGAAATTGTGTTCAAGTCAATGAATGCAGCTGCCAGATATTTTGGTATTTGCATGCCTTCAGTAAAACATGTTGCAGATAAAATATACAAATCAGCATATTCATTCAAATACGATCAGCGGATAATATTTGAATATGTTATCTAACTCTGTCTTCCTAATAAATAAATTGTATATAGTTCGACTCTATATTTTGCCATGAGTACCTTCACCGTCGCTACTCTCAGTGTCACTCTCACTTTTGACAGAATCAAATAACATAATCTTTCTTAATTGCATTACACGATTATCCACGATCTTCTTTTTCTCGTATTCACGAGATAGTTCGGATCTGATATTTTCGATCGAACGTGCAAGAGGCGCAAATAGCTTTACCTGTTTTTCATTTACCATAGCTAATGATTCAAGCATAGACTGATAAATTGATTTTACAAATTTATAATTTATTGTCAAATTTTCTTTGTTTTAATATTTTTTCAGGATCGAGATTATCAGATAGATTTATTCCGTTATGTTTTAATTTTTTAATAGCAGAAATAATATCATTAATTTTTTCTTGGTTCATTATATAATAATTATTTCTTTAAAATAAAAAATAATTGACATTCAAGTTTTTAACTTTTGACCTTGATGTTTGACCTAAAAATATCAAAAATAATCAGTAGCATCCTAAGCGGTAGCATCCTAAGCGGTTACCCGTCACTGATAGCCTTTGTGTCTTTCATGGAGTCCTTTTTTTGTATGATGATGTCTTTCTTATGACCGTTATTGGCACTCCATGTTCTGTTTCTATTTGGCTAGCATTCTTTCTGAATGTTTCCTTGTGGGGGTCTTTCAAATGAGGTAGAGAGCTCAGGCATGCTACTGATTATTTTAGGGAGCTCTGTATTGCGAATTCAATAACCCCCACCAAATCAAACCCCGGGGTAAGTGCAAAACGCACTCACCACGTTGTTTAACGTGATGAGGGGTTGAATTCGTTGGGGCTGAGCTCCCCAACCTTATATATAAAATGGCATCGTTCCGAATACTGTCGACACTCGTCAGCCACAGGAATCGAACCACGGTCGTCAGTATCATAGTTCAACAACTATACCACTGAGCCATTTTCCGATTCATACATATAGACGTTTTAAAATTATTATGTAGTTAACCCAACACTGAATAAGCAGACAAATTACGTACGACCAATATACTGAATAAAATCACAATTATTGTACAACTGTAGCGTATATTTACTTAATTTACAAACATTATTTATATATACTGTATAAAATAATCGCACATTACATTTTCTGTAAGAGTTATCGTTCGTTAAGGTCAAATACATGTGTTATAGCTAAAAATAACTTTACGCACTCGTATAAACCGACTTGAATTTAAGGTTATCAGAGTTAAAAGATGCATCAATATCCCTCTCTGTTACAAATTGATGCTTTACTAACAGCTAATCACCTACAGAAAAAGAAATAAGTCACTAAATAATTAACGAAAAACAAGAAGTATTTGTTGTCTGTAAATCGAACGTAGTAGTAAGGGAAATAATCGTTCAATTTACTCCGCAGAGAGAGATAGCCGAGTTATCTCGCTTTATTATATATACAATTGCTTTAATCATAGAAATTGATTATTATTCATGTATTTACTCATCAGCCCCTGATTAAATAATCGGACGTTCTATGAGCGTATATACAAATTAATATTAAGAGATTCTTGTCTTAGATCCCAAATGTTTCCTGCCTGGTCGGTGAGTTTGAAATTTATTCTTGTCAGAAATGGATTGTGTACACGTAAATAAACCGGGTTAATTGGTTCAGATACAATTAACCAACCGGGCGGATCTTTAGGGCTAAATGAATATAGTATATACCCTTGTTGGGCCTGATTAGATTTTGAAAGATCTACTTGATAACTGTCATCAATTACGTCACATACTAAATTGACCGCGATCGTAGATGTTATATTAACAATACCAGGTGAGATATGGCGGCCTCCACCATGTGGATCATTATTATATTTAAGAATAGTTGGTGTAGGTATTCATTTTTTCCATGAATCACATATTCTTTTAAAGTGTTCATCAATAAGATCATTAACTGACTTCTTTAGCTCTTCAGAGTTGAATCCAGGAATTATAAATGTTGGTAGCTGTTCTCGCGTAATTCCGAAATGTTTTAGAAATACTGTTGTGAACAGAAGACTAAATCTAACACTATGAGGTAGAGGGTCTTCATCAACTATAAGCCCTTTATAGCGTTTATCTGCTATGTTCACTAATTTTTTTTCTCTGTTAACAATAATATCATTCATGAATTCTAGGTCTGAAGCAACTTGATTCAAATGTTGTATTGCTTCAATTATTTGATTTTTTAAGTCATCGTTGTAGGAAGTGCTAATGCTGGAAAATAAATTTCTTAGATCATTAAATACACGTCCGTGTTCAGACTTAATTGTACTAGCATATGAATTTATTTCATCAACATCAAGTACTAATATTTTACCTTTTTTACCATCAACTATTTTTGTAAAATGGGTTTCTGTTTTATCTATATAATGTATAACTCCATCACCAAAATATCGTCGCCATGGGTAAGCATTTTTTTCTGTTCGATATTCTGGAGGTTTTATAAATTTTTTAACATCTACGACGAAGTCGGATCTCTGTGGTTCTGGTGGTCCTTGATAAACCGGTGGATCTTCAGGCCATCCTAACACGGATCTAATCGAACTTTGATAAATATCTACAGAATAATCAGGGGAATTTATTTCAATCACCGCAGATAGTGTTGGTTCGTAGACAGTAATTGCTATTTTAGATTCTTTTCCTGTGATAGATTTAATTCTGCGCTGGAGCTCATCATTAATCTGTTCTATTTGATAACTACCCGTTGGAATGCTAAATACTTGCCAATCAGGAGTTCCATCAGGTTTATTCTTATTAGCAAATACTAATGAATTATTTGGCTGTAGTCCACCAAATGGTTTTGATCTAATATTGGGCCAGCTATAATAAACCCGTAACTGTGCTAATGCTATCTCTTTTGCAGGAATTGCGGTTGGAAAATTGACACTAAACTCAGGATTGGTCGAACTTAACGATATCATAATAGTTTTTGACGGAGTTGTATTAGTAACGATCTGCTGAAGTAACTCCCTGTCTGTCATTATTATTATTGTTGTTATTTAATTCATTAAAATCATTAGCGATCACCTTAAAAGCGTCATCATAGGTTTTCATCCTCATCGCGAATTCAGTATCGGATATTTCACCATCACTGACACACGAAGAAATATACAAAGATAATTTAGAACATGCATCTGCAACTGTATGTAATTTAATCATATAATCGTGTAATTTAACATTTGTACAAGTATCTATCTTTTTGGTTATAATACCGAGAACTCCAGCAATAGTCGTTGATGCTGAAACAATAATGGTTATAACAGTAGGTGCTGTCATCGTCAATGTTGATAATAATAATCCTGTTCCAGCAATAACAGCAGAAACCGAGTAAACAACTACATCAATAACAACTATACGTCTTTTGTATTTTTTTATTTTCGTGTTATAATAGTCGATAAAATTATTTAGTTTAGTCAGACGCTCACATACTTGATTGCATCTAACGTTGAACGTCAATGCAAGACTGAGGTTGATCCATTATACTAACAACGTCATTTAATTAAGTTTCAGTTACGAATTCTAGGCACCACCAGTAACGTCTCGGAGGCATTTCCGTTGATATCAGCGTAAAGATTTCTTTCATATTCTTGGTTAGCATCACCAATAGAGGATTATGATATTCATTCGGTGATAATGAAGTGGCAGCATTAATTTCCGAACCGTATATAGATAACCTGTATAACCCAGTTACTTCTACGGTATGTTCGAGTTTGTTATTTTGTGGTGTCCATGTTGATGATCCTGATGCTACTGTATATACGATATTTTTAATCTGTCCGTGTGGAATTTTAATCAAATTAGTTTTTTGAACAATACTAGGTATTCCACTGACAATATCATTGAGTTTCGTGTTAACGTCGGAGAGTTTTATGTCAACGGTTGGTGGATCACCAAAAATATCTTTAATGGATTTGTTTACATTTCTACGAAAATTTAAGAACGTTTCTACATGTCTAGAAAAAGTAGTACTAAGTATAGTCATTTCATTATTGATTGTAACTAGCGAAGTTGAAATAGGAATTTCCTTATCATCGACATACTTTTTCGTAACAGCATCAAAATCATATTCTGGTGTTCTAAGATTATTAATGCCATTATTATTCATGTTGAGAAATGCACGCATTATGCCACCGTTGACCAATACGTACTTAGATTCTTGATCGTCGACATATTTCTTTGTTGCGGCGTCTGTATCTGCGGTTGGGTTTCCAAGGTCTATAATCTTATTTTGATTCATAATAATTGAACCTGTAAATGAATCACCAGCTTTCTTAATATAATCGCTGACTGACGTACCGGAATCTTGTATTTTACCCTGATCAGTAAAAGTAACTATATTATTAACACCGCATTAGGAACTCGTATAAGTACATCTGGCAGTTGTATATTAATAGTTTTTAATCGTCCTTCCTTATCCTGAAAACAACTACTTCGTTTTGATCCACACTGGTTATGTTTAATAAATCATCAATCTCATTTCTGAGCTGATCGAGAGTTGCGTATTTAGATAAATCAGCTTGCTGATGACCTTTACCACGAGAAGATCTTCCATAAATATCCACCATTATATTTACTAATGTCTGTTTAAATGTGACGTCGTAGTATATTCATGTACAACTTTGTGGGGTGGTTTTGTTGATTTTGATATAGCATCAAGTACGTTAAGTACTTCTCGACCACATATTGGTGGATCAGTTAATGTTTGTGTTGGTAACGTTGAATACCATATTGGAGTACTTTGATAGCCGCTAATATACTTTAAGAATTCTTTTGGTGGAGCTAGTCCATATGAATCAAAATAAATAATTCCACGTGGATCAATTGCATATCCGACCCAATGCGTGCCTGGACCAGAATTTTTATCGAGATTAATAATACCTGTTTCAATGTTATTTGGTTGTTTTGGTAATTGATCACGCATGAAAACACCTCTGAAGTTTTTTATTTTTAATTTTTTAGCAGCATCTAGTAAATCAAAATTGGACATAGGAGATATTAGTAAACTGTCCCTGGTAATCTTAGGCCTTTTCCGTACCATGAATGTGGAGTCCCTGGTAATCTTAGACCCCTTCCCTTTTTTTTGATTCCCTTTCCTGTTGCTTTCTTTAATGCCATTCCAGCAGCGGTTCCAACAGCGCCTAATGCAGCTGCTTTTGCAACAGCTGGGGCTGCAGCGGCTATTAATGCTGGTATAGCAGCAAGAAGTGGAAATATACCACCCGTCTTAATAATATCTTTAATGGCACCCGCAGAAAGATTAAGTTTTATACCTTTATTTGATTTTTTGGCTTCATTGAAATGCCCGAGCTGACGTTCTGTAAGAGATAATTTATTTGAACCGCTCATCTGATCTTTCTTTAGCAATATTTTTAATCCACAGTTATTTTTTGATGCTGATTGTATCCTTTTAATCTGACCAGGAGTCAGACTAACACTAACGTGATTATACGACATTATAATATTCATAAACGATCTAATTACATGTTTTCCACTGGAGCATCAACGACTCTCATTCGTACACCAGCACCTTCAAGTAACATCGATTTATCGCTGAGTATGACAGCAATTGCTCTGTAATTAGGGATAGCTCCAATATCTCTATTAACATGAGCTCGAAAATGTATATCAACTACTGACTGTCTGGTTAAATCTAAATGTTCTAACGAAAAGTAATAAATCGGATATAAAGTTGTAAAATCTAACTGTGATATTTGTAAACCAGTATCAATATTTTGATCACGTCCCATGAACGTCATTAATCGATGATATGCACGTGCTACATGATTTTGTTCAAAATTCAGTAATATATCCTCGGATGGTTCTTGATGTCCATTTATTCTTAAAGAAACCTCGGAAACACCAAGTTTGTCAAATATCATTATGCTTTCATCTTGATCGTTTACTCGTGCAGCATTTTGAAGCACAATAAATATATGTCGCGGTGCAGAAACACCTTGCTGAGAAGCTATTTGCCATGTAAATAAACCATTAATATTACTCTGGATAGCATCTGTGGTCATTGTCAACCATGACAACGCTGATTTACCACCTTGATTCATAAAAGAGAGTAGACGATCTTCTTCAGATATTGATGGAGTCATCACCGGCATCCACAATGAAAGCTTCGTAAGAATTACTCTACCAGCATCAACTACACCAGGTCGCCAGATTGCATCATTATCGGTTGCTTTTCGTACAAGTACAACTGTATGCTTAGCTCCAAAGATGACTTTCCTGACATTTCTACAGAATCCAAATATATGTGAAAGTGGAATTGCACATGAAAATGCTCTCCTATCACCTTTTAACATTGATTTACGTACTGCAAATCCTAAATTAAAATTTGCATTCATCGATAATACTGCAGGTGCATCTGCAGCTCCTCCTGCAGCTCTCACATCACCTACATTAACGTTTCTACTTTCTGGAAAATCAGTTGTATCCTTTGCAAACATCATTGACGGGCCAGCCGATCTTGAATAATCATCGCTGTATCTAGCAAGACCCAATATCGTTGTGGCGACGTCGACGTCTTTCTGAATTGATTCAATATTTTTTCCGTCAATCATATACGTAGCGCTGTCAAATAACGCCATAATACCATTATTAATAAAACCAACAATAATATTAGCTCCATATGCTACTGGTGCTGCAGGATTAGCGTTATTTAAAATTTCACCGTCTACTTCAATAAAAGCCTCAGCGGGTAAGAAATACCTACTTGTATCCTGAACTTGCAGTTCAATTCGTCCACGCTGATCTGGAATTCGAGCGTCATAAGAATAATATTGATAATCACGCACAGACTCATCTTTAAGTACTGGTGCGTCCATGTCAAATGCTGGATCAGATATTCGCTTAAACATCTTTATTATAATTATTATCGTCTAAAACGAAGACCACTTCGGGAAGTGAGACCACTTCCTGCTATCAGACTAGCGGTTATATTTTTTTCTTTTTCTGACATTGGTACATCAGCCAACTCTGATAGCTTTTGATTAGCAACTTGATTTATTATTTTACTGACATTTGCAGGCATTACTTCAGTACTAGGTAATTTTACAGGTTGAGGTTTTCGTCGTATTAATCGTGTTAGTCTATCTTTAATCGCTGAAAATGCTTTACCAGCGAGATTACCCATAGCACCAATACCTTTTTCACGAACAACATCAATAGCTTTCATTCCCAGTTGCTTTGCTATCGGTATTGCTTTTGGGGCTATCCTTCTAAATAGACCCTGAACAACATCACCTAGTCCATCTCCGTAGGTTGTCTTGTATACTGGTAATCGTGAGTTTATTACCCTGACCATAGTTGGTCCACGGTGAGTACTATATACGATCATTTTATTATAGTAATTGTATTTAATTACGTACTTAGTCGCTGTAGTAATCATCGGCAATTTCATTAATAAGAGACTGATAAACATCAACGTCCATGATACCTCCTGTAAATAATCGTCTGCAAATATCAGCTGCTTCATTAATGATTTCTGGAGAATTATTACCAGCTCGTTTTCCTCCGATGAGAATTTCTAGTCGTTCAACGTCAGAGATAACGTTATTTGGACATAGAGTAAAATCACCTCCGGTAGAGAGACCTTTTCCAGTAGAAAGTTTTTCTAAACCTGAATTCAGTTTTTCTTCAAATCTTAATAATTCTGTTAACTTTTCTTGTAAATTTTCTCTAATAAATTCATATTTTTTCTTTGATAATTGTTCCATCAGATACTTTTTATGTTCTCTTACTTCCGTTAGATGTTTCATTAATTCTTCCTTATCAGATTTATCAAGTAATTCTTCAAGGAATTCTAGTTTTTCTGTTTTTTCTCTCTTTTTCATCATTTCATAATGTTCAATTCTCCACGGTTGAGAACCAATTCCCATTGGTATTCCTATGTCCGATTGAGTTAGTGTTGATCGTGATGGTGGTGGTGGTGGTAGTGATGGTGGTGGTGGTGGTTTTTTTTTTTTCTAGAATTTTCCGTGAGGCTGGCGACCATACTGATTCTTTTCTTTCTTGTATTCTTTTTGCTGCTCCCCTTGTCATTGGTGGTGATGATCTTAATGGTGGTGGTAATGATAATGATGGTTGTGATTCCAATGTTGTTTCAGGAGCAGGCTGTAATTCCAATGTTATTTCAGGAGCAGGCTGTAATTCCAATGTTGTTTCAGGAGCAGGCTGTAATTCCAATGTTGTTTCAGGAGCAGGCTGTAATTCCGATGTTATTTCAGGAGCTGGTTTTTTTCTTCTTATATATTTTCGTTTTGGTCTTGCTGCTGCTACTTCTCTTGCTTTTCTCTTCTCTACTTTCGCCTGTATCTTGATTTCTTTCTCCTTTCTATCTCTTTCTTCCTGCATTATAGCTAAAATATTAATTTTATTTATATAATCTCGATATTCTGGATCACCAGATTTAATTTTTTCAACATTCATGTTTATGCGATATATTGCTTTATACCACTGATCACGGGTTCTAATATCTTTAACGTTTTCAGGTTTCATTAATGTTTCTCTCCGACTAAAACCAGTAAAAGCAAGCACAGCTAATAGATTTGCGTCATCAATCCCCCTAATTGTTTTAACAGTATCTACAGTAAATTTATCTTCCAATTCAGCAGTAGTACTAATTACAACCTTATCTTGTTTAGGAACTGATGCTTCAGCGACTACAGGTATTGGTTGAGCAGCACTATTTCAACTGGAAGTCCACGTAAAAGTCTTTTTGTCTGTTTTGTTCTCTCCGCTATTTTTTCAGTTGCCTCAGCGGTTTTCTCTAAAAACAGGAAGAAGAGGTTTAGTTGTCTCTGTAATAGGTTTAAATAATTGTTTTGTATCCTCTTCAAATTCAACATGAGATTCTTGTCGTTCTTGTAATTGTTGTTTGACAGCATCACGAACAGGTAAATATTTTCTGATTGCTTCTAGTCGCTCTCTTGCTAATCTAGCAGAATGAGGTTCTCCGATGACAACCATATTAATAATATTTATAATAATTGTTTAAATTACAGCAGCAGGCAGGGTGAACGACAAAAATTGAGTGACCCGCGAGTAAACTAAACGCACTATAAAAATAAAAACAAAAAAGTCAAAAATAAAATAATAAAAATGAGCTAACCCAAACAATTTATTATTCGTTTTTCAAACTATACGGTAATAATAAAAGTTAGGAGGTTCGGTTTAGCGTTATTGACCTTATTTTTCAGCCCCTGTATGAACCTTTATTTTTGTAAAATAAGGTCTCCAGCCAAGTGGTCTGTTCACCCTGCATCAATGGAAAACAGAGTGTCAAATGCAGAGCAGCAGGCAGGGTGAATGACCACATGATTTATCACATTGTGTAAGAGAATGATGTCTGTCAGATATAGCTGAGAGTTGAGCATGATTCGAACAAGTTGTCTGTTCAACATGTATCAGACAAAACTATATAGTTGAGACAAATTTGTTAATTTTGTCTTAATTAGGACATGATTCAGACAAGTGGTCTGTTCACCCTGCCTGCTGCTTGACGTCATGCCACCTGTGTCATTTCTATAGACAAACACGAATCAGTCGCGTTCGTGTCAGTGAATAGTAGAGTAGGGTTTTAAATTTTTTTTTTAGGCAAGAAAGAATAAATCTTTTCGAGGCAATGGAGTGGCCCTGAAAAGGGCCTTTGGGTTTTTCTTCTATTGTCTCCATTTTTTCCACCAGCTCTTCACTTTTCCAATAATTCCCTTCTTCTTTTTCTTTTCTTCGTCTGGAATCCAGTCAGGATGTCCCATCTCTCTAAACTTGTCCTGTACCTTTGTCCAGTTTTGATTTAGTTTATCAAACTCCTCTTTCTTTTTTTGGTTTTCCTTCTCCTTTCTCTCTTTTGTCCAGGTGTCTTTGATTTTCGTTACCTCTTCTTTCATCACTTTTCTCATGAGGTCTTCAGATTTCCTTAATTTCTCTAATCCCCACAGGACAAAAGACCACTCCGTAAAATTGGCTTGCTCTTCTAAAAAGCACCTCACTTGGATGACATTATCAAGTGCGTCTTTCAATGTCCCCACTCTCACATATTTACGATGGATGAAGCCTCTTATTTTTTCCACCTCCTCTTCTATCATCCCTGCCACCTGATCCCTGGCTACTTTCAGGCTAGTGACTTGACCGGTCACAAAGTCTTGGCTGTCTGGATATTTCCATTCCTGTTCTAGCCTTTCCACCGCGTAGGCTGCATCCATCATCCAAAAATAGCTGTCTCTTAAGTCGTTAAACAAATTCATTTTTTCTTTTGAAGTTGTTGACTAGTCAACGTGGGTAGCTAGACTGACGAGCGTTCCGCGTTATATACGTCAAGCACGGACGCGAACGAAAACATTACTTACACTCACTTCACATATGATACACTATCCTCACCAACGAACGAGAAAGCATAAAACACACACCTATTTACTATCCTCACCAACGAACGAGAAAGTATAAAACACACACCTATTTACTGTCCTCAGCAACGAACGAGAAAGCATAAAACACACAAATTTACTATCCTCACCAACGAACGAGAAAGCATAAAGCACACATATCTACTATCCACACAAACGGGATGAGAAGAAAAAAAAAACATACCTATCTACTATCCACACAATTGGGACGAGAAGAAAAAAACGCACCTATCTACTATCCACACAATCGGGATGAGAATAAAAAATACACACACCTATCTACTATCCTCACCAACGAACGCGAACGCAAAACACACACACACACACACACACACACACACACACACACACACACACACACACACACACACACACACACACATACACACACGCACACAGCAGTAAAGGAGTGAGTGTTTATAGTCACACTACTCTACATTCACACCAATTGGCAACTTGAATTATTATCTCTTTTCTAGAGATTTGGTTAGCCCTGAGAAGGGCTGTTTTTTCTTGAATTCCAAATTCACCTAGCTAATGGTGACACCTTCCTGGCCTGGCACCACACACGCAACGTCTGCCCCAGTCATTCTCCCAATTGACACGTGTGGTTGGGAGAGCAGACGGGGCTTGAGTGGCTTCACTATCCCACTCCTCTGTTTGTGGAATAGTGAATACTTGTTGTTCCCTCTGTCCTCTGTGCCAGATCCGGGGATCATGATGATGATCTGGCATCCTTGACTCCTCTGCACGCTGTACTGGTTGTTGTTGTTGTTGTTGAGGTGGTCGTACTGGTTGTTGTATCCTCACCTCAGGTTTCACCTCACACTGAGGTCTCATGAAGAGGTGAGGCAGGATCCTTTCCTCCTTCTCTTTCTTCTTTTTCATCTTCTCTTCCTCCTCTTTAATTCTGTCTTCCTCCGCTATGGCCTCCATAGTCAGTTCATCTAAAAGGCGCCTGGCATATTCCACGTGCATTTAGAGTTCTAAAAGCTTAGCAATTCTGCTATTCATTTTTAATGTTGACGAGTCAACGATGGGTAGCTAGAATGACGATTCCGTCGATTTATATTCCTGGAGCACGGACGTGAAGGAAAACATCCCTGACACCAAAATTTACAATGCCACTATTACCATCACATGAAACGCGCGGACCTAAAAGAAGCACTCACGTTGACTTTTTTACTTTTTTACTTACAAACACAGACATGCACGATTTGACAAGACAGAGAAAACAAAAGTTGAATTTTTTTTACTGACAAAAGAAATGAAGTGCTTATAGACACAATTCTATTAATTTTTTTAAAATTTTAAAAGTTTTTGCAATTGAATTAGTATCTCTTTTCGAGAGTATTGGGTAGCCCTGAAAAGGGCTGTTTTTTTTTGTTAACGGGAGTAATGGCAATCTTTTTTTTTCTATCTAAGATTGCGTCCCCGTCTGGCGGAAGGCTTTCCTATACAATACGGTCTGCTTCTGCAGAAAGAAAAAGAGAATTCTTTGGTGTTTATTCGGCAGTCCACAAAACCTCTGTCTGGTTCTTACTGCTGCTGCTGCTGCTGCTGTTGTTGCTGCTGTTGTTCTTCTCTCTGCTTCTTCTGAAGTCTGTACTTCTCAGTCCATTCTTCTTGTTCTTTCTTAATTTCCTCTCTGAAGACCTCTTCTGTTAGGTCTTGGTCTATAGCTAACATCCTGACATTCTCTATCTCTTCAGACTTCGGTATCAGGTTTAGCCTGACACGATGTAAACTGACGTAAGCTTCGTTCAGCTGGGCTAGTCTGGAAGGCGTGATCATAGGTAGACGAGTCAACCATGGATGACCAGACTGGAGACCAACCCGCTTTATATGGTTCAAACGCGGACTCGAAAGAAAACATCCCTATTCGGTTTTTAGAGTCGGAACGTTATGATAGCTCATCTTATGGTGAGGGATAGAGAGAAGTCAAAGAGCATATATTCACAGTGTTTTTTGAAAACAAACCACAGACACATTTTTTTCAAAACACAACATTTTTTATTCAACCAACAAGTAACAAGTAACAATAACATCAAACAAATTATTTTTGACAAGGTTGACAACGTTGTGAAATCATGTGAGATTTCCATTGATGGAAGTCATGAGGCCATTGATGTACACTACGTTTCCTAGCTAAAGACAAAAGATAACTATAATGGTCACAAAACCATCGATCTACTTTCTCATCGTTTCTAGAAGAATGACGATCAAAATAAGTCACTAAATGTTCTAAAGGATATCCAAGACTGCGTTGATGAAGAAAATACACACAATATTGTCCACACACCATGGAATCTGTGCCTTGTAATTTCACATTGTTGTATCGTGTCGTCTGGGCATTTCTTCTCATAAAGTCAATGATATCGTCTTCCAAAGGGGGTAATCCATACGAATCAAAATATTCCACACAATTCTCTTGAGGGAAGTAGACGGCAACCCAGTGAGTTCCTAGAAGACGACTTTCGTCCGTGTTGATGACATAAGCTTGATGGTCTTGAGCTTTACGATGAGGTAGTTCATCTTTAGCGCACACGACAGGATTCCAAGAAGCAGTATACGAACTATTGTTCAAAAGGTAATAAAGTTCCCAGGTATCCATTTTTTGTTGTGTTGTTTTTTCTTCACAGGTAATGATAAGTCATCAATTCAATTCTGACTTTTTGTTTGAAACGCTCTGTCAAGTAGCCGTTTCTTCGCCTTGTCTCCGCACTCTGGGCTAAGAGAGCTTCGATGCGATAGATCTCTAGAGTAGTCAATGGAGGGCAGAAAAGATCACGCAAGCCTTTATACCACTCATGCAACACTGCTTCTTCTGAGATGAGACTCCAAGCTTCGTCCAGATACTCGTCCAATTTTTCTTCTTGACTCATTCCCAGACATTTATCGTGTTGAATTTGACTGGGATGATCGTTTTGACATCCATAACAATCTCTCTTACTCAATTCCGTAATTGTATCCGCTAGGTGTTTAGCAAAACAGGACACTAAATGTTGTTCTTGTTCTGGCCATCTGGACTTGACTACCTCGTCCTCTTTGCCTTGGTCTTGGGGTTCTGCTTTCACGCTATCCTCCCATTCCATGTCCAAAGATTCTCCACTGTTTAATGAGGGATGGGAGTCTTCCATTGTGTCTAATAGTCTAGAATGACTTCTCTCAAACTGTTGATTTCTATGGTATTATCGAATTCAGCATACAGGATGACGTTGACCGTCTCGGTGAGAGCTTCTGCAAACTGAAGTTCCACATGCAGTTCACCGGATTTTATAGGGTGGAAATGTCCCTCATCGCTGCCTTGGTCTGGAGTGAAATCAAAGGCCCACAAAGTGTAACCTCCGACATAATCTTCGTACGAAATACCGTGACTGGCGTTGGTTCCTAGTTGCTCCGTAGCTTCGTACAGGGACAAGTACGATCTCAAGTAATTCTTCTGGGCAAAGTTAGGTTCGAAGGGTCTGGTACACAAAGTCTTGCCATCGCGACTGACTTCGATCTTTGACACTCTGTAGTGCTTAAACTGGAAAGGATTTTGATCGTGGGCTCCGTTGAGGGCTGCATTACTGACGATGCCAACGATTAAACGTTTGGGTAACTGTCCTTGGAACAGGTGATCTTCGATATTGGATAGGAGTCCAGCAGCAATGGTGAATGTTTTCACTTCTACACGTCGTATCGGATATTTGGCGGTCGATATGCTCAATGTGTGACTGATGTCGTTTCCCGCTTTAGGTAACACTTCTACACGACGCACGTAAAGTCTGGCTTCTTGGATGATGGTTTTGTACTCGTTGGCATGAGCCATCAAATGGAAAGCGACACTGCTGCGATTGAGTCTCAGGCGAATATTCACTCCGTTCAGCAAATACTTGTCTTGCAACCACATGTCCAAATTCAAACGATCAATCAGTTCTAAACTACGAGCTTGCAGGATTTTCCTTCGACGGTTGTTAAAACCCACATTGTGAGGATTGTCATCGGCTGTCAGGACTGTGTCGTTAAACGTGTCTTCACCTGCGCTGTCAGGTTTCCATACCACGCAAGCATCCAGATGAGTGTTCTTGGCCTCTTTTCCGTACGTCAGGAGATTTTCTAGGTACGCTCGGTAAGGGTAAGTATCCATGCTACTGCTGACCAGTTTGTTATTCAAGTACAAATCCACTTCGCTGAACAAGGAATGCATGAAATTGTTGACGGGAGCTACTCTGGCATCGGCTCTCGGATTGGTGTTGTCGGTTTTGATCACTTTCAGTTTCAGGTACAAGTAACTGCTATTCAGATCGAGATAATCTTCGGGCTGTCCTTTATTTCAAACTCGATGGGAGTTGAATCCATCAAAGAGGAGACGGGATGAAATTCGACCCATTGGGATTCTTGCATCGTCATCATGGTGGGTGGTATAGCAAACAGATCCAGTTCCGACTTGGAACAAGCACAAGACTCTCGGTGCATCATTTTTTCTGATTTAATAATCAAAAACGTCTAACTCTCGGACAGTTTTTCTTTTCTTAGTCTTTCTAGCTCTAGGGGTGTGAAGTCCTCTGAAGGGTTGTTTTTCTGCCTTGTCCTTGCTGTGGCGTCAGGGAAGCAGGAATGCCTGACTCGGCATTGCCCAGGGCATTTATAGGAGTTTCTCGCCGACCCAAAAGGTCTTTTCCCGTTTGAAGCAAGACATTTTTGCCTGCTCTCAAGAAAGATTCTTTAGGGTTTTGTTTGTCAATGATGACATTTTGGAGAAATTCTTTACCTTGCGTCAACGCGGCATCTTTCAAGGCGTGCAATCCCCGTGTCACCATCGGTTTCAAAACGGGAACCACTGTACGAAAGGCTGATTTGAGCATATCACCTAACCCATGTCCTCGCTGTCGAGTGACTCCTTGGTACACAGGATACATGGCTGACAAAAGGTTAGAGTAATCGTTTTCGAAAATGGAGTTTCACTGTGACTTTCCCTTTGGTGAATGAAATATTTTGTCCCAGATCTCCTTTTATAGTAATGTTGACAGTGTCGAAATACGACTTACTGACGGGCAAATAGTGAGGATGTACAAATTTGCGGTGAACGTGATAGGTGTTTCCACCTTCCTCGTCAGCAGCCGTGGCAGAATCCACTTTGAAAGGAATGACACGCAGTAACGGTACGGAGGTGTGTCCGACCACGTTGTACTCCGCCACATCGGAGTACACAAAAATCAAATTCAGTCCTTGGTTCATTTCTACAGGGAATCTAAAATATCTCCCAAAATCTGAGTTACTGGTCACGGCTGGTATTTCGTTTGCAATCTTGATGAACTTAGTGTCTCCACCCAAAATGTCATACAATTCAGGACAAAATGTAATGGCCAATACTTTGTCCTCTGAAAATTGGATGAGTAGGCGACGAGATATTTTGTGCTAATTGATCGTGACACTTTTTCTGGTTTTCTCCAAGACTTTACCAAACATGAAATTGAACCTGTCAGCAATGGTGTTCACCAAATGTTGACCACTAAAATAATAGCCCGCAGGAATTTTCAACAGATAAGTGGTTCGTTTAGTTTTGGGGTCTTGTGATTTCATAGAGTCAGCTATACTGCTACGTTCATCCAAGGCTTGTTGCACTTGTTCGTCATGAACTTCTACCGTCAAAGTGTTTTGATTTTCGATGATGTTTTTGATTTGTGTAGGGTGAATCATTTCCACTAAAGCCACTTCCCAATGAGCTTCGTGATCCAATTGGATGGCTTGAGGTAATCTGGCCGAGAAACAGCACAAAGTGTTATTGGGAAACACCTCCATGGAACTGTTACTGGGTAACGTTAAGTAAAATTGGTTATTCATAATTCCACAGTTCTAGTGTCCGAGGAGTCACTGGAAGTCAGAGGAATGTCTAAAAGAGGATTGTTGTGATTGGATTGGTGACTAACGTTGGACGCAAGGCCACCGTTGTTGTTGTTGTTTCCGTTGGAAGAATATTTCAGAGACGGATTGGGAAGAAGGTAACCAATGCAACTGCTAAGTAAAATAGTCCACAGTTGTTTGTCTCCTTGTTGCAAACTCAAATTGGCAATGGCAGCACCGATGACACAATACACCACAAAGATTTGGCAGAAAAAGACGATTTGCGTTTTAGACACACGTTCTCCACACCACACCCACAAGGGTTGCTTTTGTAGATCTTGCAGAGAAGAACTCGGCGACGGAGTGGTCACTGTAGTAACTGAGGCTGTGCATGATGGTCATTTCTTTTTATAGTCGATGAGTTGCGAAGCGTCGATCCAAGAGTCAAACCTGGTAGGATATCCTTTCCAACGTACTTTGACTTCTTTGACACGTTTCTTTCCTACTTTTTGGGTTCTTCGATCGAGAATGCTTTCGATCTCGTACACGTCGTCTTCTTTTTTGGTCACACGTTGTAACTCGGGCAAGTAAAACGTTCCTTTTAACACTTCTCCGTTCATGTCTTCTAATTTATAGACGGGAGGATGACGGCCACGCACACGTTCGGTGACACGAAACAATTCGGTGGTCCAATTGGGTAAGTAACCTTTGTCGAAAGTGCGTTTGGTTTTGCCAATGTGCACCCAATCTCCTGCTGCCAATACTCCACCTTTCTTGGGGGCAGTTACCGTCAAGGACGGACCAAACAGACTCTCGAAGACGGCCACTTCGTTGTCAGGAGTCACTTCTTGAGGGGCACACCCTATGCTCCGATGGTAAGATTGATTGGACGATTGGACGAGCTGTGGCAAGACGTCGATGTACTTGAGAGTGTATTGATGCGTAAAATATTTCCACATGCGTTCTTTCAAGGTGCGTTGAAAACGTTCCACGATGCTGGCTTTGGTTTCGGGATTCTCGGTGGTGAAAAAATGAATGTCACGTTTCTTCAATTCTTTTTGGAAAGCTTGGTTCAGAAATTCGGTGCCTTTGTCAGTTTGCCATCGAAGAGGGTAACGCCCGCTTTGTTTCAACACCAGTTGCAGAGCTCGCACTAACTCACTGCTCGATTTGGAAGTCAATGGCACGACCCAAGCAAATTTGGAAAAGACGTCGATGACACAAAACAAATATTTGTAACCACGATTGTAGGTGGCTAAATGAGAGACATCGGCTAAATCGGCTTGCCATTGGTGATCGATACCCTCCACTTGGGTGCGACTTCTGGAAAATTTTCGTCGAATGGGTTTGTATAAGGTGTACGTGGCTTGTTCTTGTAACCAGCGTTGCACATGAGGTAAACGGATAGTTTTCAGTCGAGTTTTGGCAGAACGATACAATTTCTGAACTCCTCCGTAACCTGCGGGATGGGATGGATCGTAGTAAATGCTGGCTAACACCTTCTCCATGTTTTGATAAGTGATCCAATCTTCACTGATGCTACTCTTGTCTTTCTGTGGTATTTTCATCTCTTGTAATGCTTTGCGTGTCCGACGAGCAATAGGTGTTGAGGAGGAGGACAGTGTTTGAACAGGGGTAATCAGTTCTTGTTTCACTTCTGTCTTGGCTTTCGTTTTCTCTTCTGAGGAAGAAGGAGTAGCCATCATCTTTTTAATCCAACCAATTCTGGATGTAGGTGGTGTTGTTAACTTGCGTCCTTTTTCTGGTGGAGTTTGAAACTCTTCTTCTTTTTCTGTCTTGATCACTGGGACTAGTGGTAGTGGACTATCTGTCTTGACCATTGGAGGTGGTAGTGGTGGTGATAAACTTTTCATCAAGGCCTTAAAATCTTTCTGAGTGGGTAGAGCTGTTTCGTCTAAAGCTTTCTGGTGAAAGAGTTTCAGTCGTTGCAACAACTGACCGTACCGTTGCGATTTTTCCGTTTCTGACAAATCGCTGCGATCCATCAACGATTGCAATTCGTGTTGTAACTGGGACATCTCGGTCAAACGAGGATTGGGAGGTAAATGTGTGGTCCGTTGTTCTTGCCAACGATGGTGTTCCATCCATCGTTTGTAAGGGACTAAAGCTAGTTTTCGTCTTTCCATCAGATTTCAAGGATCACGTCTGAGATCTTTTGACTCTAGTGTCCTCCTTTTATCTTCTTGGTCTTTTATCTTGGAATTAGGGCGGGTATAATATATCCCATTGCACTCAGTATAGGTTTCGTTACATTGGTAATAAGTCCTAACAGGGGTACAAATCCTCCGCGTTGCACCAACATATTTTTCTTTTGACGAATGGGTATTTTCTTTTGGATCATTTGGCGAAGAATGTGTCGATGTTTGGCTAAGCAATTTTTCTGATGTTTAGTCAAAGGTATTGTGCCCTTCAAGACGTTCAGACAACATTCGCTCACCGTATCGATGACATCTTTGGAGGCAGTTTGAATGAGTTGTTTTCGCATGGGTGGAGGAGCTTTGGACAGGACAGACAACATGTCCCAGTGTTTGACTAAACGAGAAGGCAGTCCTTTATTTTTCTTTCCTTTGGGAATAGAAGAAGGATGTCTTTTTTTGGGTGACATCTTTGTTTGTTGATTCTGGGACACACACCAAAAATACACTAGCGTCGATGACTTGTCACACGGTCTTTTATCCTTTTCTTGGGGACTATCGCTTCGTCATAAAGGTGACGATGTGTTTTCCAAAATCGCCAAAGAATCCTCCTTTTTGGCGGCTCCTCTTTTTCTTTGGACGAGTGTGTCTTTTCTGGGGGTGACGTCGATGTTTGGCTAAGAGTTCTTTTCGCATGACGAGACTGTCTTTTTTCTTTTTCCTTTCTGGGCAGGAGAACGACGATGAGGGAACATCTTTTGGTGCACAAAAAATACACTGACATCCATGGCTCGACATGCGTCTTTTTATGATATTTTTTTGGAGCCTGTCCTTTACCCTTGTGACAAAATTATCGGCTATCTTATCGAATTCAAGGAAAGGGCCAAAGAAACCTTCCTTTTCGTGGCTTCTCCTTTTCTTTGGACGAGTGTGCCTTTTTAGAGAGTGTCGCCGATGTTTGACTAAGCGCTTTTTAGGATGACGTGACTGTCTTTTTCGTTTTCCTTTTCCTTTTTGGACCGAAGAAGAACGACGACGGTAACGGTGTACACTTCTTGGAGGAGACATCTTTGGGCGTGCAGCAGCACAAAAACACTGATCCGTATTGTTTGCCTCGGGTCTTTTTTATACTGGAATGCGTAGCCACTGAGTGTCTTTACGTCGTATCAACTTGATGACAGGCAACACACGTCGTGGAAGAGTTCGCAACGGACTAAATCGGGACAGTTCTTGCTTGGACAAATCCAGTAAACTCTGTAACTCACCCGTTCTCTCTTGGACTTTGATTTTGGGAGCAGGTATTTTGTTAGCAGCGGCCACAGCCGCTAAAGAGGAAGATGGTGTCACAGCTGGAGGAGAAGTTTTTGGAGACACTCTCTTGCGAGTAGAAGCTGTTTTATGTGGACTTTTCTTTTTCTTTTTCTGAGGCTGTGACCTGGTCTTGACACCGTTGCTCTTTTTCTTTTTCTTCTGGGTACGTTTGGGCGTGGCTTTTTTTCTTGGGGACGACTTTGGGAGCATTAGGATCTCATTTTAAGAGGGAACGAATGATGACACCTCCTAGAGAACCGCTACTTCCAGGTTTCAAAATGATTTGCTTTTTGGTTTGAGTGTCGATGCGAGGATCGGCTAGCTGCGTCAAGGCGCCTTTGTTTCTCTCAAAAAAAAACGTTTGGTTTGATGTGGAATCTGAATGATGCCTTGCAGTAATTGACGTGCTGTCACCGTAAACCATCGTAAGACTTCTTTGAGACTAGCTTCTAAGACACGAGCACGTATTTGTGGATTTTTTTCGCGACTGATACCGTACAAGGCACGAATCAATTTAATGGGAAGATGTGACTGAAGGGACGTCATCTTGACGATGTGTGAGACAGAGTCAAAGTGAGATAGGTTTTTATAGATTTTTTTTTTTTTTTTTTGGTGATTGTGATTAAGTCAACGAAGGGGACGTGTACACGACAGGCCCTCCGTCTTGGCCCCATTGGTGAAACAGATGGGTACGAAATCGCAAATAATCGGGAGTGGTGGGTTTTAAATCCACGAGTAAATAAGCGTGTGGGGTTTGAGTGGCATCGTCATACGCATTTGTCAGTAAAGGCGTCCCTAACTGTTTGGCTAAGACTTGTACTTGCGATTTATCTCTAGGGCTTTTAAACAACACCACGTAATGAGCACTGAGACTGATGGTACGATGGGCTTTACTTTGTTGAAACAAATTTTGGGTGATGTAAATGACACAGGCATTACGATGATGCCCTTTGCGCGTAAACCAGAGTTTAATTTCTTCTTCGTCTTCTCCTAACATGTCGTCAAAAATAACCAAATGAGTTTGACTAGGGTCAGACACGATCCCGTTGTCCTCGCCAGGAATGCCTTCCACAAAGACGATGGAATCGCCTTGACTTTCTCGCAGAAGGCTGTACGCCGATTGCCACTCTTTGTAACACCACACGATGCGTTGAGGTGGACGATCGATCAAATGATGTTTATGTTCGATCAAACGTTTGACAAATTCGGTTTTGCCGGAACCGCTCGGTCCGGCAATGAGCATGTTAAAGGGATGGCGAAGATACAAGGCCTCCCAACTAGTCCGATCTACGTGTTCGTCAATGACTTTGAAAGTGGAGGAAGAGAGAGTAGAGACAGTAGAGGTAGCCATAGTAGTGTAAGAAATGTCACTTTTGACACGAAGACAGACAAGACAAGAGTTTTGATACTTTTTTCAGGACACGTTTATTGTCATCTTTAAAAGTGAACAACATGAAAGACAAAAATACATAAAAGCCAAATGGCTAGGTACATGAATAAAAGAAACATCAAAACGATCATAGTGGAATATAAACAAGTCTCTGTACAACATTTGTGATGATCAAGAGGTGAAATCGTAGGGGTACTGTGTAATGTTCTGAGAGTCTCTACACTCCTTGGCACAATCACACAAGAGTCATCCCCGAATGGCCTTTCGGGGATGTCGATCACGGTCCTGTCCTGAAGAGAGTGGTTTTCCTCGGTCACGACTTCTTCTTCTTCTTCTTCTGGCACTGTCACTAACACTGGTTTAAAAGTTACTTTTTTCACTGAACGTTTTAATTTTTTAGGATTACAAATCTTTGGCATAGTGTGCCACTTCTTTTGTCCAAGTCTCAAACCCCCAACTTTTCCAGTCACGTACATCTTTCCAGTGAGGGTGTAAGTCACAAGCTACACACACGTCGTCGTACACATCTTCAGTGCCTAAAAGTTGACGAATCTTGTTTTCCCGTAGAGGTTGAGAAGTATCAAGATGAAAGCGCAAAGCTTTGAGCAGAATGAGTCTCTCGTGTACATTTAAAGGGACCACTTTCATGGTTTTTGGAGTAGTTGGTACTGTTCGTAAAGAGTCCACAAGGAATTGGCTGGTAAACGAAATCCCAGAAAGCAAGTCACTAAGACACACACTACACGTCGACCCCAATTCAATGGACACAGTTCTCGTAATAGACGATCGTAATCCTCTACCGTTTCAATAGTGTCATTGATTTCCTTCCATGGAATCTGTTGTATCACGAATGATAAA
This sequence comes from Megalonaias nervosa, assembly GCA_016617855.1. Classification (NCBI taxonomy): domain Eukaryota; kingdom Metazoa; phylum Mollusca; class Bivalvia; order Unionida; family Unionidae; genus Megalonaias; species Megalonaias nervosa. The sequence goes on along the minus strand of JAECUM010012610.1, from coordinate 47,530 downwards.
AGTCGTGGCATGGTAGTCCGTTTTTATATCCTGTTTGGTGTCAGGTAATAAGTGTACTTTTTAAATAGCTTCGATTTTATTTTAGTACCGTATAAAAAAGTTTAGTCACTAACTCACACATCACACGTCGCACAGAAGTTTCCTCTTGAACTAGAAAGAATTGTTCCTGTAAAGATTTGTTGTAATCCTCTAACTCGTCCGTTGGAATTCGATGTCCTAATATCACCTTGTAAGCTGAATGAGTGGCATACAAAAACTAATGAATTTCACGCGATTCATCAATGTCTGACCACTGGAAAACTTTCATCAGAATCAGTCTTCTTATAGCATTTAGGTACCAGTGGTTCCAACATCGGTGACGTAACGGATGCAATGGTTCTTTGCGTTTCACGGTAAATGCGTTCTCTCAATTCCACAGGCAAACCACGAATGCTCTCTTCTAAAGTATCCATAACCATGTCAGTCAAACACTTCTCCTAGAGCGAGAGTAATGAACATAGTGAGTCATTTCTGACCACTGCCATTCAGGGTAATGGTCAAGAATGTCAATAAAATCTTCAAATGTAAATGGTCTAAAGCGGAATAGTAGGAAGAACACACCCTTGATCCAGAGAAATCGGACTTGTTTGTTGACTTTTGTCAATTTCCTCTTGTGAATTTCTCGACATAAAAGTTCTACAGTCACTAATTGAGATTTGGCTCTGGCAAGTCCCTGCCAAATGTCCTTGTAGATCTTCTCTTGCAATTCCTTTGGTAATCTTTGAAGCTTATTTTTTACATCGGGTTTAAATACTTTTCTAGCGGTTGTCCAATGTTTGACTCCTAACCAATTAGCTGGTTTCTTACACGACATGGTAGACCCACTTCAATGACGAGGTCCCACTAAAGGCAGGTAGTGACAATCTGGAGACCGTCGAGCATGTTCCAGGTAAGCGCAATCTTTCTTCTCCCACTCGTGAAGTGACACACCGCAACTGAAGCACTTGACTTTATCCCCTTCGCCCAAGTAGATAAATCCGGCTCTAGCTAATTCTTCGGGGGGTAGGTCCTCCCAGATATTTTGGCCATTTTCCTCGAAAGGTTTGGATCCGACTTTCAAAGTCGCAGTATTCAGGCAAACGCACAGGGAACGAATATTCGTCTTTCACAGGTTCATTTCGATGAGGGCACGGTGAAATATGTAGGAGTTCGCTCAGTTTGGGATGACATCCGTAGGGTGGTAGCCGTCCATGATGACATTCACCATGAAAACCAGTAAAGTGAAAAGGTGTGCGATAACGAGTGGCATCACTTTCCCATCCATCAGGTTTGACACGCACAGCATCACTTTCCATGGAAGTATGGTAGTAGTAGTGGTTATAGCAAAGTTCCCATGATGATGTGGTACTGAATCACTAAGGTCATAGCGTACGGCATCCCTGCCATCTCAAGGCACTGCATCGTACTCGAGTTTACTCTTGCTGGATACTTGCTGTTTGAAAGGATTCATTTTTTCTCTCTTGGCATTTGTAGTGACAATGAACTATCAGTCTTGAATGTTGTCCCTTTTTATATGCTCGCCAATATCAGTGTGACCGTACGGTAAAGTAAAGTGATTGGGAAGCCGTACTCGCTTCTGGTACACGATTTGATGGACTTTTTCCAAGGGGCGGCTAACGATTTGGTGTGTGGGTAAACGTACAGTCTTGTGCGGTTCGTGGGTGGTCACTTTAAAATTTTCATCCTCTCCAGACTGCAAGACTTCTTTCAAGACGCCAAAGTTTACCAGTTGACTGGTGCGATAATTGAGAGTCAATCCTTTCAATTTGCACTCCGTGTACACTTCTCCTTGTGGGTTACGGTATTCGTAGCCGTAATTTTTGGGACCGCCACTTGCAAAACTTAGAATCTTGTCGTCGGGATGCTCGTCCGTCCAGGCTCCTAAACGGTCTCCTTCGATGACAGGGTGAGGTTGACCCAGGCGATCGATGTAGATGCAACTGTCCGTGTCAAAATACAGCACACGATCTCCTAATAGTTCTAAAGCTTCGTACAGTTTTAAGCAAGCATGGGCTGTCACGTAAGCCCCAATGATGACATTTCCAAATTCGTCGGCTTCTACAAAGTCCAGTTCTTCTTCGTAATTGACTAAGATCAAGTCCTCACGAAGGACGTCCACGTGTTTCATGTATTTAGTTTTTTTCGTGAATCATCTGGAAGTAGCGGGAAGGTTCTGTAAACACGGTCGTTGTGCCATTTTTCCCCACAAACAATTTAACATCACTTTGGCAAACGATCGCCTTCCTTCGTTTTTCTCGACGTGGTCTAAAGTGATGCCTTCCTGCTCCCAGTATTTCTCTTTGAATTTCTTTTGGTCTTCGGGAGTGTGACAGCAGGAAGGATAGCCGCTGGCTTCTTGTTTCAGTTTCAAAAAGGCATTCACGTAGTCAGCAAAAATGCCTTTCTGAGTCTCGTCGCCCTTGTGGTATTTTTCTGTCTTGGGAAAGTGGTAAATTTCGTACACTTCTAACAGTTGGTATCCCAAGTTCAGAGCTTTAAACAATTCCACGCTGACCCACGTTCCCGTCAAGGCGCATTCTTCCTGAGTGTGCTGACAAGGTTGGTCTTGGTTGCACGTTTCGGCACAAGTACGGCACAAGGGAAACATCAGTTTTCCTTGGCAATGGTGAGGTAAAACGGGATGGTACAAGTACGTGGGAGGCAAGACTTTACATTTGATCAATCCTTCGTATTGTCGAATATTGTCCACGTCGATGTGTTCCGTCAGCAATTGTGGGTGCTCTGCGGGAAAGTGACAATATTTGCACACGTACGGATACAGAGAACACACGTCCAAGTATTTGATTTCCTCTCCTTTCTCCTCGTCGGCTTGGTATAGCAAACAGGTGGCATTCGTCCGTCCTCCGTACAAACTGTCCCTTGGGTTCAGTGGGTCCACCAGCTTGTAACTTTCCACGATGCGCTTAAACTCGGGATCGGTTTTCAGACGGTGATCGTACTCGTGTTCCCACATTTCTACCACTTGGTATCCTTGCTCTTCTAACTTCAAGCGTCGCTGACAAGTGGCCTGGTACAAGTCTTCCATGGTCCTTGTAAAAACTGATTTTTAGTGTAACGTTGAGGGTAGCAGAAAGGACATCCGTGAAATAAGCACCCGTTAAACTCGTACACAATCTGGGGCTTTTCCAAGTCCCAGCCATCTACTGAATACCTTCCGATGGCTTTTTCGCCTCCTCCGTTGCGAGCGTGTTGGATCCATTTGTCTTTCTTGCCACACAAGTAATGTAACCAGCGTAGGGCTTTGACCGAGTATTGACGTTTGACAAAATTGGTTGTTTGAGGACTGATGACAGCCAGGGTGTTTTCGGGCATAAATCGTTGGCGATACACTAAGGAACACGCTTTGGCAATGGTGCAGGCTTCTTTCAAAGGATCCATCCCTCCGTGTTCCATGAACAGTTCTCGAAATTTTCCACAGCAACGCCGTAAAATATCTACGTCGGAACGACACTATTTTAACATTTCTTCCTGAAAGTCGAAAGGGTCCGAGGCGTGAGTCTGGTACCAAGCGTAGAAAGCTTCTCGTTGTTCGGTACGCATGTTGTCGGGGTCGTAGTAGTGAATCTCAGGCAAATGGGGTAGAACGGTGTGTTGATTGGATTCGGTATTGAAAAAGTGTGGAAAATAGCCTTTGGCCATTTCTGTCATTCCAAACGTTTTAGGCATGCAACTCAAAGGCATGGCCAAGTAACTCATCGAATCTTTAAACTGCACTTGACCCACTTGCATGGAAATGATTTTGGCCCCGTTCAAAGTCACTTTCGGACGTTCGGTACTTTGTTCCGTATAGTATCTCAACAGAAACTGTCCATCGTATCCCGAGAAATTGTGAGCCATCACCGTAGCATAGCGATGACAATCTCCGTAACGTTCGATGTCTTCTTGGCTCCACGTCTCGTCGATAGGGTGTAAGATCCATTGGGCGAAATCGGCTAGCGTGTTCGGTCCCCGAAAGATTTTTTCACGTCCTCCAGGAATCTTGCTACAGTGAGGGCAATGAGTCAAGATAGGTTCTTGGATTCACTTCTCGCACGCTTGGTGAGCCATGCAGAAATTAGGAATGTGAACGCCAGTCTCTTGCATGCATTCGAAATCGAAAAAGATGAAATTCCCTTTCTTCTGGTCATTATCTTCTTCTTCATATTTGGATTGGTATTTTTGAATGTAGCATTGGTGTTCCAAGTCCACGGTTTAGTGACAAATGTGACCTCGTTTCTTTCCTGAACAGACGTGCGCCTTGGCATTATTGTCCACAAGTAGGGCACAATCTCAGGAGCTGACAAGCACTTTTCTGCTGTGAACCTTGCGTCTTTAGATGTTGTTGGTAACAAGTTGGACTGACAAACGTGCGCTGACAAGCTGGGCAATGCATTCGTTCTTGTCCTTCGTCCAGACAGGACTTAGAAGCTAAACATCCCTCACATTTCGATCCGTAATGCTTATGTTGCTCTCGATTGTTATAGCCATAGTCACATTTCTCACAGTAATAACCGTATGACAGGAATACAGTGACACTGGTAATGGCATCGAAATGTTCATCGGGATGATAGACGTGAATGTATTTTCCGTCTTTGAAATTTTTGCCTCGAAACAACAGGGGTCCGCGCACTTCTTGAGGGTGTACTTTCAAGGTGTAGCGTGGAGCCAAGACGTCTTGCAATTTTTGCATTTCAGGAATGCCACAGGGTGTGTCTTTGGATATCCCCGCTTGCTGTAACAGGAGTTCTGCTTCTCTTTGTTGTTTGGTTCGATCCGATCGTCGAATAGTTTTCCAGGCTCTTTTCCATTCTGCCGTGTCGTTCTTGTCGGCATACGTTCGTCCCACCACGATGGCAAGGGCTAAACACATCTTGTCTTGAGGGTTGTTAATTTGGAGGAGGCTCTTTTTTGTGCTGCGAAGGTTGTCTACCAAGATCACCTTTTTTTTTGCCATTTCCTGTCCCTTGGGGAAGAGACTCGTGGGTCATGAGCAGTGTCGCTTTTCCGTCGGTGATGTGAAACTTGTCGTTGGATTGTTGTACGTGTTGATTCTTGTCAAAGACTTTAGAAGGTGTCAATTCTGCTGGGCTGTTAAACCCGATCCAAACGGGGGACTTCAAACTGTCGTGATGAATAGAAAGTCTCAAGGGATCGTCTTCTTTGGCATGACATTGCCGTTTCAGTGTAGTTAACAAAGAATCCCACACATCAGTGATCAACCCTTCTGCTTTCTCCAACGGTACGTAGGACTTGAAATCTTTAAACTTCACCACGTACGTGTAGGCCGTAGTTCTAAATTTTCTGGAGGAGCGTTTGTCCGTCTCTCGAATGTGGTAGTACTTTTAAGGGTTTACTGGTGGTGATGGATTTTGACTGAGTGTAGACTCTCTGGGCCTAGATTCTGGCTCACTCATCTCATCTTCAAAATCGCTGACATGAATTTGAGCCAAGACTTCAGCTACTGTGCGAGGCGATAAATCACGTTTCTGCCTCTTACTTTCTTCTCCTTTCTTTACGAAATGATGCGATCGTTTCATCTTGACTGCAAAAAGTCAAATGACTACATTTGAAACGCCATGGACCCCTATATATCCATGTTAGGCTTAGTGCATATATAAAGGGCTGGTGACTTCCCTCTCAGTATTCATTTCACTCTCAAGCCGATCAGCACGATGGAAGAACCCACACAGATCGAACTTCTGATTAGAGCTTTGCGAGGTGTCATAAGAAAGTTTTCTTCAGACAAGCCGACGGACTACTCTCCCTCCTTTCGAGATAAAAGTCAAGATACTTGCTATATCTGTCAGAAGAAAGGGCATTGGGCTACAGAATGTCCAGATCGTCATAAAAGCAAGACCAGTGTCAGAAGAGACAAAAGTCAAGCTACTTGTTATCACTGTAAAGAGAAAGGACATTGGTCTTCAGAGTGCTCTAAGAAACAACAGGAGCAGGAGGAGGAAGAAGAAAAAGAGGTGCCCTCGGCAAAGGAAGAACCCCGTCACGTTCAGAAAGAGAAGACAGAAAAGAAAAGAAGACGAGAAAAATGTGAGGAAGAAGAAGAAGAAGAGGAAAAAGTGTAAAAGTGAAGAAATTGAAAAAACAGAGAGTGAAAGAAAAAAGATACAGAAGAAGTCTATGAACTTTTTAAAAGTGTTGTGTTGTGTTATGTTGTGATATTGAATTGTAAAAATTTGTACCAGAATAGACCAGACTGAAAAAACGTAAGTGTCTCTTGGTTTTGATTGTTTAGAATAATAAGGACCTACACTCATGCACTCACAACACGTACATCATAGGGTTAAACAAGGGATTTTGAGTTTTAATTGATTTTGGCAAAATGAATAGTCTCTCTTTTCGAAAGAAGTGAGTGGCCCTGAAAAGGACCGTTGGGTGTTTGTTTTTTTTCCTTAGAACAAACTCAGGAACGAGAAGCAATCCGCTTTAACTGCCTTAAGCCTTTGCCACGGCCAAGGCCTACTTGTGGACTTGCTCCTGTCAATGATTTAGTAGAAATCACTAGGGGTGGTATCTCTGGTGTAGTAACAGGGTTAGGCTGTTTGGCTTGGGAAGGTCTTTTTCTCTTGGGTCGTAATAAAGAAGTCTGATACATTTGTTTCAGACTTCTTAACTCGGCCAAAATGTCCAAGAGTACCGTTACCGTTTGACTTTCACTGTTCTCCTTCTCTCCTAGACCTTTGTTTCTTCTCTACTGCCTCTTCTTCTTCCTGTCGTTCCTTCTTGCCTCTTCTTCTCGCTGTTGCTGTTCAAGGAGAAATGCTTGTTCTGCCTCTTTCTGCTGCTGTAAAAATTTCTCCAATTCTTCTTTCTGTCTTTGTTTAAAATCGTCGACGTGTGGTAAAGAAGGAGAAAGTGGCGAAGGTACTGGTACCGGAACAAATTCTTGCGAAGAAGAGAAAAAATCTACTAAATCCCAGTTGAAATCAACCTCTTCTGGAGGTAGCGCTGTGTTAACTTTGGTAGCCATTGCTATGCCATTGCTTTTCGTCTCCAAAGCCGGTGCACCCCAATTCAGCGTCTTCTTAGTTTCCGTCAAGTTTCACAAAACAATGTCGCATCGATTCACTGCGCACAGACGCTAGCGCACCTATATAGGAAATGTGACGTCACAGGCAGCTCTCTTCGGATTGGAAGACAGACTCCGCGAAGTGACTGAATTTTGTAACGCGTGTTGGGATTGGTGAACAATTTCAATCCGTTTCGATCCGGTCTTCCACTATAAATAAACGCGGTTCACTTCATTCCCTTCACCTGTTCTCGTCACAAAGATGTGGACCAACGTTGAATCGTCTACTTTCGTATCGTCGTTGTTTTTCCGTACGGACTTACCCATGTATGTCAGATCAGCATGGAGAATCGTTAGGATCACCGAGACAAGCATTTGGAAAAGAAGGGCTTATGTGGAAAGACAAGGCTGTCTGAAGAGAGTTCTGGTTTATGGACCAGAGATTTGACGAAGTTTGAGGAAGAGAAGAAGACCTATGCGATGCCCTCTATGTTAACGGAATGGTGTTAACATAACAAACAACGGCCCTTTTCAGGGCCACTCCATTGCCTAGAAAAGATATTAATTCTTTCTTGCATAAAAATTTTTTTATTCCATTTTATAATTTGTGTAGATATTTATTCTCTCTTCCCTAAAAAAATTTGTTAGTCGATTTTATAATTTGTGTAGGATAGATTGATGTTCATCAATCTATGGAAAAAAAAACGAATATATAAAACATACTCTACTAAAACAGAAACGCGACTGATTCGTGTTTGTCTATAGAAATGACACAGGTGGCATGACGTCACAGTACTACATTGCTACATTGTTGCCAATGGCCAGTGCCGTGACGTCACCCTACCTGTTCCATTCCTCTTGTCGCTATACAGTCCCAGCGTGTGCTAGTCGCTATACAAAATTCACATTGGAGCCATATGGTCCAGGCTGATTTCTTGGGTCTATAAATCGTGGAGCCATATGGTCCCGGAGGGGGGGTGGTGTCTGTAATGTTAATTCCCACTGGGGCTATTCTATCCCACTACATTACTGACAAAACAAAAAAGACCTAATGGACCTAACAAGGATTTTAGTATACAAGTTTCTGTTAAGTTTATTAAAGTAATGTTTCTTTCAATATTTTAAAGTCCAAAATGTATCTCAAAATGAGATTCTTTTTTATACTTCATAATATCGGAACGTTGGACACCAATACTTTTATGGTATAATATTTCTGTTAAAACATATAGGAAAATGATATTCACTTAACTAACTTAAAAAAAAGCTATAATATTTCTTCGATTCATACAAGTACATGTAATAGTGTTTTACTGCACTTCCGTACAGTAGTGGCTATATAGTGCCAATCGATGTATAAAAGGATGAATCACTGACGTCGACAGTTTGTGTCTGGAAATACATGTATATCCAAGAAACCCAAATTACTGTTAAAATCATTCTCTGTGTGTGTGTGTGTGTGTGTGTGTGTGTGTGTGTGTGTGTGTGTGTGTGTGTCTTGGAAAAGCATTGCTGTAGTATAAAATAATTTTTAACAAATTATAAAAATTATAAATATAAAACAGTTGTCAAGAAACTATGTTAGGTGTAGAAATGAACCAGAATGTTTCCTAATGTATGTTTTCTTTACGATTAGATGGTTAATTGTTAAATTTATCCCCTGAAAGCTCTTAAATTACATGAGCTTCCGGGGACTTTGGCCACTCGGCCAGTACAAGAGGTTTTCGGCCAATATCCCTAAAATTCCTTGCCAAGTTGTAAACACCTTCCGCCCCGTCCCCTACGGAAAATGTTAGCGAAATAACACTAGAAATGCAGACAAAGGAAACAAACAGAAGCAAGAAGGAAGCGAAACCCCGGACACAAATAAAAGAAAGGACAGAATAAAAGACCATACTGAATGGAAAATCGTCAGAAGATGAAACAGATTCAGACGATACCGATTCCTACTCGGACATGGAAGAAGAAATGGAAACAACAGAAACCAACCAACCAATAAATATTTAATTTAATTTAATTTTTTTAAAAAGTGAAAACAAGACCTTCAATAAAAGAATTAAAGTCCAAATTAATCTACACTTGAAATTCCTTAAATAAAAGCTACATCCTACTTGCATTTTAAACAAAAATATTTCATGAAAACATCTTTCGCATAAGATAGAATTTCAATTCGCTTTGTACTCTACAGATAACAAGTGAGACTCGGCATGTTTCAATTACGTCTGTTTGTAATTAAATAACCCCAACATAGTCTGCATATTTACATACAATAGAAGCCACAGCACGCTTTTAATCATGACCGAACAAGAGAAAATTTCAGTCTGATTTGTAATTATAACGAAGCAAAGAGTTCAACATATTTTCAATCAGATTCGGATTAAATCCACTTTCAGTCTGGTTGCACTTTAAAAAATAAACAAAGAGAAACCACAGAATTTATGTTGACGATGTTTTCGTTAGGTTCAATGTTACGTATACCAACACAGAACACAGCCAACATACTAACAGATTTAGCAGCACAGGTGAACAGACCTTTTTGCTGGAGACCTTATTTGCAAAAAATAAAGGTTCCTACAAAGGCTGCAAACAAGGTCAATAACGTTAAACTAAAGCCTCTAACCGAGCATATTCCCATACGGTGGAAAACAGACCACAATAACGTCAAATTGTCTGGGTTAGCTCATTTTTGTTACTCCATCGTTGACGTAATTTTTTAAAAATTTTTATGCGACTCGTTTACTCGCCGGGTCATTCAATTTTGGTCGTTCACCTCCTCTGCTCCTGTAGTAATTAAATCATTGTTATATCAGTAACGGTTGAAGAACCACACTCAGCTAGATTAGCTCGAGAGTGACTAGAGGCAATTAAAAAATATTTACCTGTCCGTGATTCTGTCAAACAACAACTACAATCACGTCAGGAATCTCAAGTTGAATTTGCAGAGGATACAAAACAATTATTTAAACCTATTACAGAAACAACTAAAGGTCTTCTTCCTGTATTAGAGAAAACCGCTGAATCAACTGGAAAAATAGCAGAAAGAACAAAACAAACAAAATGGATTTTACGGGGACTTCCAGCTGATATAGCTGCTGCTCAGCAAATACTTATACCTGAAGGCGCTGAAGCACCACTAGCCCCTAAACCAGCTGAATTAGCTATTACAAAAAATCCAAAAATAAAGATTGGTCTGACTGATAGATTCACTGAAGGAGCTTTAAAACATATTAGGGAAATTGACAAGGAGGATTTACATACTTTTGCTGTTGATACCTTCAAAAATAGAAAATATTTTTTGAATCCTGAACACGCCGAAAAACTTGTAGATCGTGAAGGCTGGTATAAATGGATATATCGCATAAACACAGGAGTTGATCAAGTTAGAGTAAATAATCCAGATTATATTGCGTATAAACTAGAAATAAATAAATATATTAGCGACTTAGATTTTCAAGAGGAAAGTGCAAGGCGACAACAACTAGAACAGAGACAAATAACGCAAGAAGAAAGAGCACGGGCAAAACGAGCAATAGAATTAGAAAAGCAAATAAAAAGGGAAGAGAGAGAACGTAAAAAACAAGAAAAGGAAATAGAAACGAAAGAGAAACAGAGTAAAGGGAAAAGGGCAAAGGAAGAGTTACTACCGTATACAGAAAGAGAACGACAATATTTTTCTTTCGCACCAGAATTAGAGGAGGAGGAAGAAGAAAGGAAAGGAAGAGAAGAAAGATCACTAAAAGATTTAGAAGAATTAGGACTGTTAGAAACTTCTAGCGGAAGTAGTTTTACTAATCATGGAAGTGGTTTTATTACTTGTCCAAACAGCGTTCTCTCCGATGTTAATCGACTGGAGATTCTAACTGGAGGAAAACGAGCTGGTAATAATTCCCCAGATACAATTAATGAAGCAGCTGATATTTGTAAACGATTATTTACAGGCGGTATCATGGATATTAATGTGTATCGACCTCTCATTAATGAAATCGCCGATGACTACCACAGTGATTGAGTATGTAGTTAGATACAGTTACTATAATAAGATGATCGTACATAATACTCAGCGTGGACCGACCATGGTCAGGGTAATAAATTCACGATTACCAGTATACAAAACAACCGACGGAGATGGATTAGGTGATGTTGTTCAAGGTCTGTTTAGAAGGATAGCCCCAAAAGCAATACCGATTGCAAAGCAACTGGGAATGAAAGCTATTGATGTTGTTCGTGAAAAAGGCCCCAGTGTTCTTGGTAATTTTGCTGGTAAAGCAGTCTCAGCAATTAAGGATAGATTAACACAATTAGCACAACGAAAACCTCAACCAGTAAAATTACCTAGTACTGAAACAATGCCTGCAAATATTAGTAAAATAATAAATCAGGCTGCGAATCAAAAACTATCAGAGTTATCAATACCCGATATTGATAAAATAATAAATCAATATGTGAATTAAAAAATAGCGAGGGCAATACCAGCAAATATTAGTAAAGCTGCGAATCAAAAACTAGTAGAGTTGGCTGATGTACCACTATCAGAAGAAAAAAAAAATATAACCGCTAGTCTGATAGCTGGAAGTGGTCTTCGTGTTAGACGATAATAAATATAATAAAGATGTTCAAACGTATATCTGATCCCGCATTTGATATGGACGCACCAGTTCTTAAAGATGAGTCTGTGCGTGATTATCAATATTTCTCTTATGACGCACGAATTCCAGATCAGCGTGGACGAATTGAACTTCAAGTTCAAGATACAATCAGATATTTCTTACCCGCTGAAGCATTTATTGAAGTAGAAGGTGAGATTATAAAAACAGATAATACTGAATACAACGCTGATGTTAGAGTTGGTTTTGTTGATAATGGCATCATGGCATTGTTTGATAGCTTACGTACATGATTGACGGAAAAAAATATTGAATCAATTCAAAAAGACGCCGACGTTGCAACGACGATACTTGGCCTTGCAAGATACAGCGATGATTATTCAAGATCAGCTGGTCCATCAATGATGTTTGTAAAGGATACTTCTGACCACCCTGACAACAGACAATATGATATAAGACGACCAAGAAACCATGCAAACAACGCCGACGCTGATACTGCTCCGTTGGTTCATGGTGCTAATCCAGAATTTAACTTAGGATTTGCAGCACGTCGATCAATGTTACAAGGAAATAGAAGAGCGTTTTCTTGTGCAATTCCACTGACACATATCTTTGGATTTTGTAGAAATGTTAGAAAGGTTATTTTTGGAGCCAAGCATACAGTTGTATTCGTACGAAAAGCAACTGACAATGATGCAATATGGCGACCTATTGATGATGCTGGTAAAGTAATTCTGACAAAACTTTCATTGTGGATGCCAGTAATGACTCCATCAATATCTGAAGAAGATCGGTTACTTACTTTCATGAGCAGCGGCGGTATATCAACGTTATCATGGCTAACAATGGCCACAGATTCTATCCAGAGTAACACTAATGGTTTATTTACATGGCAAATAGCTTCTCAGCAAGGTGTTTCTGCACCGCGACATATATTTATTGCATTTCAAGATGCTGCACGGGTAAATGATCAAACGCGTAGTATTATGATATTTGACAATTTTGGTGTTTCCGAGGTTTCGTTGAGAATAAATGGACATCAAGAACCATCCGAGGATATTTTATTGAATTTCGAGCAAAATCATGTAGCACGTGCATATCATCGTCTGATGACGTTCATGGGACGTGATCAAAATGTTGATACTGGTTTACAAATATCACAGTCAGATTTTACAAGACTGTATCCGATTTATTACTTTTCACTGGAACATTTAGATTTAACCAGACAATCTGTTGTAGATATACATTTTCGTAGGAGCTATTGCTAATTACAGAGCAATAGCAGTTATACTCAGCAATAAATCAATGTTACTTGAAGGTGTTGGTGGACGAATGCGAGTAATTGATGCTCCAGTAGAAAACATGTAATTAGATCGCTCATAATATTATAATGTCATATAATCACGTTAATGTCAGTCTGACTCCTGGTCAGATTAAAAGGATACAATCAGCATCAAAAGATAACTGTGGAATAAAAATATCGCTAAAAAAAGAACAAATGAGCGGTGCAAATAAATTATCGTTGACCGAGCGTCAGTTCAGAAACTTCAATGAAGCCAAAAAATCAAATAAGGTATAAAACTTAATCTTTCTGCGGGCGCTATCAAAGATATTGTTAAATCTGGTGGTATATTTCCACTTCTTGCGGCTATACCAGCATTAATTGCCGCTGCAGCCCCAGCTGTTGTAAAAGCAGCTGCATTAGGCGCTGTTGGAATCGCTGCTGAAATGGCATTAAAGAAAGCAACGGGTCAAGGTATTATACACGCAGAAAACTTAAAAAAAAGATCACGGGAAAAACAACACGGAAGACGTCTAAGAGCACCAAACGTGCCACAGCCGGGCCGTCTAAGATTATCAGGCCCAGTATACGGTCGCAGTCTAAGCCTACCAGGAACTTATTTAAGATCGGGAAGAGGATTAAGACTACCAGGGACATATCTTTAACTCTGCCTATGTCTAATTTTGATTTACTTGATGCTGCTGAAAAATTAAGAATAAAAAACTCCAAAGGGGTTTTTATGCGTGATCAATTACCAAAACAACCAAACAATATTGAAACGGGTATTATTAATCTCGATAAAAACTCTGGTCGTGGCACTCATTGGGTTGCATATGCAATTGATCCACGTGGAATTATTTATTTTGATTCGTACGGACTGGCACCACCAAAAGAATTTTTAGAATATGTTAGTAACATGCAAAGTATTCCAATCTGGTATTCAACGCTACCAACACAAACATTAACGGATCCACCAATATGTGGTCGTGAAGTACTCGCTGTACTTGATGTTGTATCAAGATCAACAAAACCACCTCATAAAGCTGTACACGATTATACTACGTTGTCACATTTAAACAGATATCAATAGGTATAATGGTAGATATTTACGGAAGATCAACGACTAAAACTAAAATAAAGCAAGCACTGCCCGAAGACTTACTTAAGCAAGTAACAAAACAGATCAACGACGAATTATCTGACAAGCTCAATCTTGCCAATGTTGATCCAAACGAACTTGTTGTATTTCAAAACCGTGAAGGAAAATTGAAGACGAGTAATATCTCAGTCAATGATATTATTCTTCGTAATCGATTATCGCGAGAAAGTCTTATTGCTGTATACGACAAAGATGGTAAACTTATCCCTAGTGTTGTTAGTCCGTCATCGATCAGAGATAGTGTAAGTGAACGAATATTAAAATCCGGCGATATAATGAATGGCGTCATTAACATAAATAAAAATAAAATTATTAATGTAGAAGAACCGATGATAATCTCGACGCTGCAACAAAAAAATATGTCGACGATCAAGAATCTAAGTACGTATTAGCCAACGGTGGTATAATGCGTGCATTTCCCAACATGAATAATAATGGTATTAATAATCTCAGAACACCAGAATTAGATTTTGATGCTGCAACAAAAAAATACGTCGATGATAGCAATATCCCGACGGTGACATCATTAACAACAATCAATGATGGAATGACCACATTTAGAACTGAATTTTTTAATCATGTACAACTGTTTATGAATTTTCGCAGAAACATAAACAGAACCATTAATGATTTTTTTGGAAGTCCACCAAATGTTGATATTAAACTCGTCGACGTTACAACGAAACTCAATGATATTGTCAGTGGAATCCCTAATATTGTTAGTAAAACTAATCTGGTTAAAATTCCACACAAACAAATTAACAATATCGTGTACACAGTAGCATCAGGATCATCAACATGGACACCGCACGATAACAGTCTCGAACATACCGCAGAAGTAACTGGGTTATACAGGCTGTCCATGTATGGTTTGGAAATTACTGCGGCCACTTCATCATCATCGAATGTACATTATAATCCTCTACTGGTGATGCTAAATAAGAACACCAAAGAAACATTTACGTTGACATCAACGGAAATACCCCCGAGACATTACTGATGGTGTCTGGAATTTGTAGCTGAAACTCCTCAATTAATTACTTAATTAAATGACAACGTCATTAAGTATAATGAATCAAACTTCAATCGACGTTCAACGTCACAGATACAATCAAATATGTAAGTGTCAGATTGAACTAAAAAATATCATTGACGATTATATAGTAAAAGTAAAAAAATATCGCAGACGTATGGTTGTCATTGATATAATTGTTTACTCAGTTTCTGCTATTGTTGCTGGAACTGGATTATTATTATCAACATTAACAATGACAGCGCCTGCAGTTGTGACAATTGTCGTTTCAACTTCAACGACTATCACAGGCATTCTCAGTATTAGAAGATATCTGCATGTACAAATGATAAATTACACGAGTATATGATGAAATTACATACAGTAACAACAGTTTATTCTAAACTATCGTCATATATTTCATCGTACCTCAGCGATGGTAAAATATCTGATGAGGAGTTCGCAACGATAATGAAAACCTACGATGAAGTATTCCTTGACAATAGCCAAGGCGAAAAAATGAAGGATTGAATTCCCGATTTAAAATAATAATAACAATAATAATAATGTCAACGTCCTTGACTGAGTCAAGAGAATTATTACAACAGATCGTCACTAATACAGCACCGTCAAAAACTACTATGATATCATTAAGTTCGACCAATCCTGAGTTTAGCATTAACTTTCCGATCGCAATTCCAGCAAAAGAAATAGCATTAGCGCAATTACAAGCTTATTATAGTTGGCCAAATATTAGATCAAACTCGTCTGGTGGACTACAACCGGATAATTCATTAGTATTTGCTAATAAAAATAAGCCTGATGGAACTCCTGATTGGCAAGTAGTCAGTATTCCAACGGGCAGTTATCAAATAGAACAGATCAATGGTGAATTCCAACGCAGGATTAAATCTATTACAGGAAAAGAATCGAAGATTGCCATTACTGTTCACGAACCAACGCTGTCATCAGCCATTGAGATATTATCACCGGATTACGCCGTGGACATATATCAGTCTTCGATTAGATCAGTATTAGGATGGCCTGAAGTTGCACCAGTTAATAAAGAAATATTAAAACCTGAAATCAATGAATTTAAAACTGATAAACAAATATTTTTAAAACAGCCAGAATATCAAAAAACTGAACGAAATTATGGCTATTTTAGAATAAAATATATTACAATATCTGATATGGAACGTCATAGATATTTTACAGGTGTAGATATTCCCGTTAATGAAGATTTCTTTAAATCATATTCAAATGATATAAAAACTGAATTTTTAAATATTTATAATAATTTAAAAAATTTATTTTCTTCTATATCTCAACATTATTCTGATGATATGAAACGACAAATAATTGAAACAATGCAGCATTTAAACGCCGTTGCAGCAGACCTTGATCTTATCAATAAAACTGTTATGAATGTTTTTTATTAATTATACAGCACCAAGGTTGTTTATGAAACATTATAATATGACAGCACAACAGTTACCAACATTTATAATTCCAGGATTTAACTCTGACGAGCTAAAGAAAAATGTTAATGATCTTGTTGATGAATATTTCCAAAAGATACTTGAATCGTGGAAACAAATAGCACCGCCACCAAGTATTCTCAGGTATAATAATAATCCGTATGGTGAAGGCCGTCATATTTCTCCTGGTATCGTTAACATCTCAAGTACAATTGCGGTTAATCTAGTATGTGACGTAATTGATGGCAGCTATCAAGTAGATCTTTCACAGTCTAGCCAGGCTCAGCAAGGTTATATATTATACTCATTCAGCCCTCAAGTTCCTCCTGGGTTGTTAATTCTATCTAAGCCAATTAACCCCTGTATATAATCCGCTATTATCGAAGATACATTTCAAACTTACTGACCAGGCTGGACACATTCTGGATTTAAGAAATGAAGAATTAAATATTAATCTGTATGTACGCTCATAGAGCGTTATCGTAGAACGTCTGAGTAAATTATAAAAATAAAAAAAATAATCTGATTCTGAAAAGATAATTGTATTTTTTTTAGTTGATTTTTCATTTAGTCGTGCAAATACCCCATCAAATTATTAAATTTTGCTAGATTTCTTCAATTTATTGGGTTGAACAGTACTCAATCATTAAAATCTGAATAAATAATCATTTTTTACAATAATATGGTGACTGAAGTAATTGCATATAAAGCGAGATAACTTCTGTCCTCTCTGTGGAGTAAATTAAGTAATTATCTCCCCCGTCACTGCTTCAATTCATAAGACCACGGAGATATTTTGTTTTCTTTCATCAAAATGGTTAATTATTTAGCGATTTATTTGTTCTCTGTAAGCAATTAGCTGTCACTGGAGTAGTAATTTGTAATAGAAAAGGATATTTATGCACCTTTTGACTCTGATGACTTTAAATCACGTCCGTTTATACAAGTGCGTAAATATTACAAATCAGAGTTATTTTTAGCTCTTATAAACACAGCTGTATACATGTATTTTAACCTAGCTTATGCAGAATGTAATGTGCGATTATTTTATGAAGTGTGTTTGGAAATAAAGTAAATCTACGCTACAGTTTTATAATAATTGTGATTTTTATTCAGTATACTAATTTGCCTGCTTATTCATTATTAGGTAACTATATGATAATTTCTTGAACGTATATTTACAACTGAATTTCATAGCTCAGTTTTAGAATGTTGGATTCTCATACTGCCGCCCTGAGTTCGGTTCCCATCACTGGCATATGTCGGTGGGTATGGTTCTGGATTACCAATTTTTATAAAAGATGGGGGGCACCGCCCCAAGATTTCATGTAATCTCCCTCATCACGTTGAACAACGTGGTGAGTGAATTTTGCACTTACCCCGGGGTTTAATTTGGTGGTGGTGGTGGGGAGGTTATATGAAACCGCAATGCCTAGACAGTCCTCTGAATCTCTAAAGTTTCGTTTCTTTTAGTGATTCGCTGGGGGATGTGTCTATGCAAGCCCCCTAAAATAACCAGTAGCATGCGTGAGCTCTCTACCTCATTGAAGAGTACCCCATAAAGAAACATTCAGAAAGAATGTTGCCAAAAAGAAAACTTTGTGGGATGCCAATAACGGTCATAAGAAAGACATTCTCATGCAAAGGACCCCTCAAAGGAACCACAGGCAATGAAGGGGCCACAGTGACGGGTAACCGCTTACGATGCTACTTTTGATATTTTTATTATACGGATTTAATTTAAACAAATATTTATATATATATAATGGACTACGAAAATATTAATGATGTTATTTCTGCTATTAAAAAATTACAACGTGATGGAATAAAGATATCTGATAATCTTGATCCTCAGCAAATTATATGTGATTTTGAATCATTACAACAACGAAAATTCGATAATAAATTTACATTACCATCCGATTATAGATTCATGAAATTAATTTATCAATCTACGTTAGAATCCTTGGCAATGGTAAATGACACACAGGTAAAGCTATTTGCACCTCTTGCACGTTCAATCGCAACGATTAGATCCGAATTGTCTCAAGGGTACGAAAGAAAAAGATTGTGAATAACCGTGTAATGCAGTTGAGAAAGATTATGTCATTTGATTCTGTCAAAAGTGACACTGAGAACAGCGACAGTGAAGATGGACTTTTGACTGTGGTGATTGCTAAACAAAACCCTTGGCAAAATTGACAGAGTCGAACTATACAGTAAAACAAATATTTATTTATTCTGTTTGTTTTTTTATTTTAAGTTAAGAGGACAAAGTTATCTCGTTTCATTGTACATACCGGAACGTAATTTTTTGTTTAAATTTTTTCGAAAATGCTGATCTAGTAATATTATCTGCCACAAATTTTATTGAACGCCTGCAAATACCGAAATATTCACCAGCCTCATTCATTGATGGGAAAACTATTTCTTCACCAGTACCTGCATTTGTAGATATAATCGACTTAGGAGTTTTAGAATTAATGCCGGTGTCCCCAAATGTAGAATTCTGACTCTGTGTTAGAATTCGTAAATTTTCTAAAGAATTATCTTTCGGGTTTGAATTTATGTGATTAATTACAAATCCATCTTCAATGACCCCATGAAAACATTCATAGATGAATCTATGAGATTTTTTTTCCGCAGCACCAAACATGAGATAACCAGTATTAATAACAAAACCGACTGGTTTTATCAATCTGCAGTTTCTGATAGTACCATCACGAGATGCTTCATAATCTTTAATAATTGGATGCGTTACAAACTCATTTTGCTCCATTTATATAATAATATTCTTTGTCTAAATCATTATTTTGAAAATCTAGCGAGATAATCTTCTGCGGTTTTTATAGGAGATTCGACATTTTTTTATCGTAATATCGTTTTAGTTCTCTATATTTTTTACCAATGCATTTTACACATAACTGAGTTTTTCCTCTGACTCCAACACCACACTGCACACACGGTTTTGGTCCTAGATCCCCATGTCTAACGCACTGCATATGGTAGCCGCAGAATTCATTTACGCATGCTTTGTTACAAGAAGTATATCCGATCATAAGCCAATTACATCGATTCTTTGTTTGAATCATTATATACATACTAAAATTCAATTTAAATATATATTTGTCTTAATTATAATAATGGAGGAATTATCCGCAATTGAACCTTCCGCCGATTCAGCGGGAGCTAGATTTGATCTTGACAGACTACCGAAATATAAATTTAGTTTTTCGATGCAAGATCTGGCTTTAACAAATGAGGATGTAACTAAACGTATCCGTGAAGCCAAGAAGGAATTTCGTGACAATGGTGCGGCTCATGTGTGGTCGACATTCAGGATCGGAAATGTTGTCGATACTATAATGAATGATAAACGATGAAGAGAGATTATTAACCATCTTCATATTCAAAAATATTTCATTTTAATAAAATTTATTGTAAGGACAGACGACGACACTTGGATTATTCGTGACAAACGTGATCCTGTACGCATGCAGTCAGGAAATAATGCTGTTTTATTAAATAAAAATTCCAAACCCGGAATACTGACTGGTATTGACAAACCGTATTATGAACGAGCATATCCTGTGACTGCGGTTGTATATGCAATATATCCGCTGAATAGTAAACCTGACGTCAATGAACTCAAGCCGATAAGACTGTCAGAGTTAAGAATAAATTGTGTAGCTGAACGGGTTACAGAACACTTCACAAACGCGATACGTGGCAATGGTTTAACGAATTTACGACGTAAAAAAATAAATACATGGGCAGAAGTAGTTAAAGATACCGGAGCGTCTATCAGTGACGTTGCTGAGCTGGGAAGGAAATTAAAATTTCCAATAACAGTGAAGACGTTAACCGGAGAGATTTTATATAAATCGAAATATGAATCAAGAGGAACTTTGATAGGTATTATTGATCATAACGCACACGCATGGACTGTGGCAGTAACAATATTTCCACGAGACAGAACGTTTAAATTTTATGATGGTCATATATTTGATTTTATTAGAAATATCAGTTAAAGTGACCCTGTATCCGTTTGGTTGTTTCAAAATTCAGAATATGATTATTACGATCAGTTTGTACGGCCTGGTGGGGATATTTATCGTACAGAATCTCTTCATGGAGAAATGAAAAATCTTGCGCTGAAATATACTTCTGATGATGTCGAGGTTAGACAATGCCTGAATAATTGTTTTACCGTTCCATCAGTTGCTGCTCACTTTGCTCAGGAAAAAAATTCATGGAAACTGACACGATTGGAATTTCTTGAAGATGTCCAGAAAAGTTGTATTGAATATGGGCACGGTGGATTATGGAATACTAAATACGATTATAGCGACGTTATCTCAGTTGATATGGTAGCGTGTTATCCTGGAAGTTTTCTTGGATACGGAGAGTGTTCTGAATACTTTAAGAGATTTGGACATCCATCACATGAGATGACCAGAGTTGCGATAAACGGACCCTTATCAGATTTTGACTTAACCGGATTCGCCTATATAGATTTAATATTGATGATGTCAGGAAAGAATTTCCTGATCTTAACGAAGATGATATTGTTAAAATTGTTGATAATATATCTAAATGCAGGAAAGAAAGCGATGAGAAATTTGCAAAAGATCTTGGTAGAAAGATAATCGGTAAATTTACACAAGGAGGATCATATGATCATAAACGACATTGTACAAGATTAATTATGGACGATGCTGAACTCGATTTTATAATCGCTGATACAACAGAAAAAAAAACACATTTATAAGTCGAAGTAATGCTTATTTATCAGACGGAACCAAACTAGGTACAATTGTGAGCTATATTGATGGCGACTCACCGCAGTTTACTCATTTAAGATCTTCGATGTTAGAGTACGTTTCGATAAATCTATATATCGATGATAAATAGATTTCCTCGTTACGCTGTCAGAGTTGCTACGGATTCGTTTTATATACATAAAAAATATACGGATTTGTTAAAACCGCTACTCGGTAATGGTGAATGTGGATCAAGGAGAATAAAACAAGAAAATATACTTAGTTATTCTGAATCTGCCGACATTGAAATTAAGGAAATATATTACAAAAATAATCAGATATCAGAAATGTCATCTGCACCATCTGTATACGATCCTGTGGCTAGACATAAGACTGTTTATCTTAATGGATTTGGTGGTTCAGGTAAAACAACTCGTGCGATTAAATTATTCATGAACAACCATTCAGATATAATTGCTTTGACACCGACACATAAACTCGCCAGAGAAATAAAAGAACGAGAAGTAAAATCATGTACATATCATAGTTTCTTTAGATGGTGCGGAGACACGTGGACTCCTGAGCGAATGGGTGAAAAATATATACATAAGTATATTATATGGGACGAGATATGCACGGTGTCGTTAGAAACACTAAAAACATTTCTTGAATGGTTATTGACAAAGAATACTGCTGTGATTATGTGTGGCGATCATGGTCAACCACCACCTTTCGTTGGTCAATCTCCGCATGAATGGTTAAAATCATTTGTGGATTATTACGAAGAAATAAATGACGATCATAGAGCTATTGATGAACCTCTGAAAGAATTTAAAAGATTAATCAGACTATAACCAGATAGAATACAATGTGAGATAATGCGTAAAGTAATTCCAGAAACGCCTGTGAATGATTTTTGGAATTTATGGAGACCAAATGATTTAATAGTTGCGAGTAGAAAAATAGTTCGTGATGAACTGCAAGAGAAATTATTTCTGTTACAGAAAGAAAAATTTTCAAATCTACCTGTACCATTATGTTATCGTCCAGCAGATACTCGACGACAGAATATTGAAGTTGAAATTCCAGGAACAAATGAAAAATAAAATCTTGTATTGAATGATATTGGTTTGGCTGATGTTGATGTTGTTGAGAGCGCGTTGATCATTAATAAAACTCCATGGAAATTAGGATATGCTATAACAATTCATTCGTCACAAGGACTAACTATTACTGATACAAATATCTGGATTGTCGATGATAGAATCGAATGGTCAAATTTAGTTTATCTCGCAGTATCTCGAGTCAGAAGAATATCTCAGCTGCACAGGGTTATTATGAATTTTACAGAAAATAATGATCAAACTGCTAGCAATGACGTAATAAGAAAAAACTATTTGGTTATAAGCAATGTGATAAAAAAATAATCGCGATTTTGATATTGATACTGAATTAATTATGACACTGAAACAACAACAGAACAATCATTGTGCAAGTTGTAACTGTAATATGCTATGGGAGTATTCGAGTAATAATCCAAGACAGTTCACCGTAGACAGAATTAATAGTGATCTTGGTCATACACGTGATAATGTGATGCTGACATGTCTTGAATGTAATCGACGTAGAGGTGCTAGTTTACAAAAGTGAACGCGGTGGTAATTGTGTGTCTTCAGGAATTACTTGTAATTGTTCACGTACAAATCCACGTTGAGGAGCCGTCGAATCTAGTCTGTAATTGCAGGTCTACCTGTGGATCTAACCACGCTAGAAATTTTATGTGTAGTCACACTCCAGATAGGATCAGTTGCTCTTTTTTTACCACCTTCAAGTTCACCAGGTTCATATAAATATCTTACAGTCACATTACCTAGTACTGGTTGAGAGGAAGATTCACGTCGTTGTCCGTAGCCATCGCTACGGGGTATATATTTCTTTGTAATTGCATTAGCAGGCTTCATAGAAGATACACGAGTAATTTCATTATTCAAAGCAGCTATCACACTTGGTAACCTTGCAACCCATTCACGAGATCTCTCCCCGGACTTAAAGTCAGTGGATATTTCCTTTGCATATTGATATCCAAATAACCGCTCAGCAAGTGTTCGATTAAATCGTTCAACGATTGCCTATCACGATGAATTTCAATGTGTCCTCGTCTGATTTTAACGCTATGTTTTTTCATCAACGATAATACCGCACCAAGAAATTCTTTACCAGGATCAACCTGTAATAGCTGTGGCCATCGCAAAGGTCCTCGTTGATAAATTCGTTCAAACGCAGATGCAACTTCAGTTGCTGTCTTTGTTGACAGTGGTTCTGCTTCTTTATATCTACTTGCAACGTCAACGACAGTTAACGCGTATTTGTATGTGCGTGATTGATGTCTACCGGTTTTAATAGTATCATGTGGTAAAAACAAAATATCTGCTTGATGAACTTCATTAGGAGTACTGACATCAAAATGTGCATACCGAATTGTTTTAGGTGGTGGTAGATAAATTTGCCATATTTCCTGTCGTGCTAACCACGCTGCAGCAACAGCACGTGAGACTTTTGCTACTTCATTAAGTTTACTAATCGCTGCTCTGCCTCTCCAATATCCTATTGGACTATAATAAATGGACTCCATTATAATAATCATATAATTAATTACCCAGCTCCTAGCATTATTTTACCTTTCATAGTAGTTTTTATTAGAAAACTAGCGAGGTTTTCTCTGAGAGATTTATCGGGTATAGAATTTAACGCATGAATCAATTTCACATCTGCGAGATGCCGTTGTTGTAAATCTTTACTTTTGTACGCAACATCATGAACATGACACGCTTGATCAGTCTTATTTATTGGATACTCTCCTGATCGCGGTTGATCTTGATCATCAAGTCGGATATCAAAGTCGAGTTCCAGGACCACAATAATTGTATCCAGAAAGATGTTTCTCACCAGGGTATTTAGCCCATGGAGCTCCTGGTAATTTTCCTAATGAAGCAGCGATATCTCCACCTTTGACTGACAAGTCAAGAGGAATAAATTTATATTTTTTTGTTCCACACTTTACACATTTGCCTGTAATTGCACGTCTTTTATTTTTTGTTATTATCGTTGTCAACCCACTGGTATGGATGGGTGCTCTGCATTTAACACAATATAAACTCATATTATTTATTATATGGATATAATTGACTTCTCAGCGAAACGAAAACAAGAACCAGTAAGGCACCATCCAGCACTACCAAATTCTATTAGAATGATTATAATAGGCCCATCTGGATCTGGTAAGACACAATTATTACTTAATCTGATAATGCGATGGCTAAAGTGGAATAAATTATATTTAGTAGCACCATCTGTAGATGATCAACGATGTTATGAAGTACTTAAAGATTTTAATAAAAATGCAAAATTATTGGACGAAGACGGAAATGATATTATTGATTTTATCACCGATATTGATGAAGCTCCATCTGTAAATGACCTAGATGGATTTATTAATAACCTCGTAGTATATGATGATGTGATGCTGGACAAACAATCAAATCCAGCTCGGATATTTTCCAGAGGCAGACATAAAAATACTGACGTGATTTATGTTACTCAGCGATATGCACAAATACCTAAAGTGATCAGAGACACCTGCAATATTTTAGTTGTGTTTAATGGAGTAGATAATTATACCTTACAAAATATTTATTATACCTGGTGTTCAGGGGATATGGACATGATTAAGTTTAAAAACTTCTTTTCAAAAGCACAAGCTGTTCCGTTCGGATTTATAACAATAAATCTACATGACCCAAGATCTAGGTATCGTATAGGTCTGGATAAAATCTTTGGTTAATTTACAGCAGCAGAGGAGGTGAACGACCAAAATTGAATGACCCGGCGAGTAAACGAGTCGCATAAAAAATTTTAAAAAATACGTCAACGATGGAGTAATAAAAATGAGCTAACCCAGACAATTTGATGTTATTGTGGTCTGTTTTCCACCGTATGGGAATATGCTCGGTTAGAGGCTTTAGTTTAACGTTATTGACCTTGTTTTCAGCCTTTGTAGGAACCTTTATTTTTTGTCAATAAGATCTCCAGCAAAAAGGTCTGTTCACCTCCTCTGCTGCTGATTTGCAACAAAAAAAGCGCTAATTACTTTAATAAAAAACATGAAAACACCCACATAGCCCGCTGCGTCACACTAACACTCGGGCACAGGGGGTGAGGGGCACACATTGGTGCATGCGTGTGCGTAGGAAAGGAGATAAAAGGGAGAGTGGAAAAGAGATAGTGATGTCATATGGGATGGCCTCTTGGAGAGATAAAGTACAGCCACCGCGGGGATTTCACATTTACCGGGATGTACTTCCCTGTCACACACAGGAAAAGTCTCCCCTATTGTGTGTGTGTGTGTGTGTGTGTGTGTGTGTGTGTGTGTGTGTGTGTGTGTGTGTGTGTGTGTGTGTGTGTGTGTGTGTGTGTAAATGGGTATGTGTATGAGAAATTAATTTTAAAAAAACAACAACAAAACAAAATAAAAATAAAAAATGGAAAAATACACTAAGACACTGTTTATAAAACACCTATCAGGGTAGATGGAATGAAATTCGAAGCAGTCTGATCTACTTAAATCTAGTCTTCCGACACCAACAAAGGATATAGCAATTACAGTGTCTATGCATACATAAATAGCACACCACATCTTAAAAGGGTCGACAATGTGGGTGATAAAATAGTAACATAAACATATTGGGCAACGGGCACTAATAGATTTAAAATTTAACATAGGAAACAAAAGCAAGGGATCTCGTCCACCGGGATACTGTGCCCGAAGGGGTTGGGTGGGTTACAAATCTAAAAGCACAAATTTTGGAAAATGTTTGGTATCGCTAGTTACAACAGAAGGGAGCAAACAGAACAAAAATGAAAAACATGCAAACCTCATTCAAAATTCATTCACGCTTATTTGTTGTTATGGTTTGCCTTTTTAAAAAGGAAAATACACAAAACACAAAAAATGGGAGGGATGGGGGATAAGTCATAAAAGCTTTTAGTATTCGAAACAGTAAGAGAGACATCTTTATGGCTCTAATCAGTTCTATGTGGTCGGACGAGGCTGCGAGGTATTCACAAATAAAGCACATACAGCCGTGGTGTGTGTGTGTGTGTGTGTGTGTGTGTGTGTGTGTGTGAGAGAGAGAGAGAGAGAGAGAGAGAGAGAGAGAGAGAGAGAGAGAGAGAGAGAGATGCATTCTATCCCATGACTGGCAATAAACAAAACAGGATCAAGCATCACGGCCGCTTAATATGCAAGAACAACGCGCTGAATGAAATACTCCCTTCTCATTGGCCAACTGAAAATAAGTTCTAAATAAATGCAGGACGTCATTTTCTTTTAACCAGAGAGAGGACAGTATTTCATTCAATGGGATTTCACTTGCATATTAAGCTGGCGCGATCATGGCCATGTCGATCAGTAGCGTGGGAAAATGGTTTGGCATTCCTTAAGGGTATGACAGTAAGCCAAACGTCAGATAGGCATACAAAGTCGAATGCCTGAGTTAAACAATGATACGAGCTCCTGTGATTCTATGTGGATTTAAGTAGTAAAAAAAATAGGATTTGATCGGAAAAAAAAAACTATATACATATCGTAGAAAGACAGTTTCAACCCACCGTAACTCTAAAACCGAGAGAAATACCAGCAAGTGTCTAAAGTGTACACTGATATTTTGCTGACAATGACATATCTGCATGCGTAAATTCCATGATTTTATAAAAGGGTTTTGTCGCGATGAAGAATTTGGATGAAAACCTAGCAGCGATTCATAGAAACAAAATGCATATCTAAATGGACTGCCTGCTCCTTGTAAAGTTTGCTCCATGCTGATCTCATAAGGTATCACGGTACCATTTGTTTTTCCATAGACCTCAATGCTAATGTTTTGTGAAATAAATATACTTTCTATCCTATCTCAACATGCATGTCACCCACTGTCACAGAGAACAATGTTAGATTGTCAATTTGACAAGGACAGAACCAGGTACTCCATTGCATTTAAGAGAGATAACTCTGCTGGAACTAGACAGGGGTAAGAGTTATCTAGTTACACCAAACACATTTTCAGTCATGTGTACCACATTTTAAAAAAATCATAAAAAATACAAAATGTGATATAGTTATGAATTAACATAACCTCACATGTTGCCAAGAGGCTCAACATTTTTTTAAGCCTAACAGAAAGTACAACCCTTACATAATGCACCAATCACAGCTAGTTTTGTGGTTTATTTCTGAATGCAATGTTCCTACACCTTAAGCTCCGCCCACCTGGGGTTGTACAATTGGTACCGTTATACCATAAGTCAGTTCCCCACCCCACCCCCGCCTCTATGTGCAGGCGCACATGTTTTCTGACTAATTTGCTCAAAATTGGTTTGGCGGTTTGAAAAGTCCTGCAGTTGTTGCGTTTTTTGTTGTTTGTTTTGGCTGTTTTTTCTTTTGTTTTTGTGAGGAAGAGGCGGGGAGAGGGTGTGTAGGTCCAAACATGACAAATGTTATGCATCATTAGTACATGCTTTAAAGGCCCTTGAATCCGGGATGCTTCCGGAATTAGTTATAACGTAATTATCGTATTTTCTTTCTTCTTTCAGAGTATTTTTTACATCGTCAATAGCTATAATGGACTGGGATCAATGCTTATATTGTTTTCAATAGAAACAGTAACAATTAATCGACTTTTGTATTTTGAAAAAGTCATTAAAAGACTTTTTATTTTTTACTATAGGCAACTATATTTAAAGGCATTTTGTGAAAAGTTTAATTATATCGTAAGCAGAATTCTCAGCGAGAAAATGTTTAATATAAAATTGGTAAAGATCGTTTGTGAAAAGTTAATAATAGCTGATGTTAAAGGTCACTTGACGACTGATACAGGATCGACACAGATCCATATTGCATGTCCTTGGAGTGAAAGAAAAATGAAAAAAAAAAAAAGGAAACCTATTCACGTGAATATACGCGTGTAGAATTTAGGGACGTTTTATGTGCATTTAACTCCAGTGTATTTATGTACAAGTTCAGAAAGCATGCAAAGATGAGAGAATCGATGTTAAATGGATCATTTCCGGGGAATTTCGCGTTTAAAAAAAAAAAAAGTATATTTTCATCTCAAGATCTTATAAGATTGTAAAGAAATCTCTTTTCCCGTGAGGATGACACAAAAATCGTTAATCAAGGTTGGTGACACATAAGTTTGAGAACTGGCCTATATCGGTTCTTATCTGTTATAAGCCTTGATAACGACCGATATCAGTGTAACATTTGCGGAAATCCAGAAGAGCTGAATTTACAGGTTAAGTAATCGCTTTTGTTACTTTCATACAATTTCAACATGTTTGATATGCTAATGACCATATTCCATCAATTACTGAGAAAACTTGCAAGATGTTAGATTTATGAGGCACAGCTTTTATTTGCCACTGTGATAAAATTTGTCTTTTTTATATGTAAATCACGATTTTCATACAATGGTGACACGTCCTGATTGCACGAAAGCATTATTTAACAACACATTTTCGGCCTTTCCAAACTTGTCTCACCTACTTCGCCATCATTTCTGGCAACATCCAGGAATAAGGCACAATATAGTCAGGAAAGTAATTCGGTTTTATTTTTGTCACCTTTCGTGTTGTACTCGCCCTTAAAAATTCGAGCATATGAACATACTTTCATAGTCAATGAATTACCGTTAGCACAGAACTCCGACTAAAATTTTAAACATTTTGTACATATTTTTATTGTGAATATTAGCTAAATTCAGAATTTTTAATGCTAATATTTGCCATGCTTAGTACAAAAGTTTGAATAGTCAAAATGTTTGTAAATATGCAGTTTGTCAAAGGACCCAACAATATGATTTCTAAGTCTGATGATCCGAGTCTGTGTTTATTGTAAACATAGTTTTGTGAGTACGAGGACTGGTGCAAAG
Organism: Megalonaias nervosa; assembly: GCA_016617855.1. NCBI lineage: Eukaryota > Metazoa > Mollusca > Bivalvia > Unionida > Unionidae > Megalonaias > Megalonaias nervosa. The sequence continues at coordinate 18,187 of JAECUM010012610.1, read as the reverse complement.
GTTTCTGCAATAAACTCAAACCAGTCAAGATCTATCAAAAGTGTAAAAGTATGGTGGTCTGCTAAAATTTGCTTGTTTGATTTTGTTATTTTTTGTTTAATTTTTACAGACAAGAACGACAATCAGTATGAAGCTTCACACGAAAGTCAAACTTGAGCACATTTTGATATTATTGGCATGGATATATTCATCCCGCGAAGCAGACGACATCTGCGTCTGCAACCAAGGGACGAAAACCCACATTTTGGAGAGTCCTTATCCCGGTTCTAAATTCATGGATACCTTCGAAAATGGGACTTGTTTACTTCTTAAGGACTTATTTGAAGGGGTAACATCTGAATCAGTTTGGTATGGAGTATTCACCGCCTCTGGAGAGGTAAGGTATAAGGAGTTTAGCACCATTTGTAAAAGTTGATGCAGATATCGCCATTCGTAATCTGACCCGAACATAAATTTGACGATTCATTGACCCTAAACAGTGTTAGCCCAGGAAATGTGGAAATCTGATTTCAGAATATTACAAAGCTATATGAAAGGAGCATGGGCGTTCTACTGATATATTTATTTTTGAATTTGAACACCTCAGTCTTTGCATAAGTGTGGGCCTAAGCTTAATTATGTTAAAAATAGCGATTAAATTGCTATTAGGTGCCTCCCCTCCCCCCCAACACACACTAAGAAAAAAGAGAAACAAATAGAACACACTGACCTACATTATTTATACAGTAAATGTTCTGCTTCTAGGTATGTGTGTGCGCACGATTAGATTCACAACCCATGAAGTGATATGAATGACGTGAATGACGGAGATGTTATTTATTGCGTTCTCTGCTTTGTGACGAGTAAAAGTAAAATGTCATTCGGATTTAAAGCATAATGGTGTTTCTGAGAGTGAAATTTCTAAAGACCATATCTGGATATTTACGTAAACTGACTAACAATTAAAAATATATACATACCCCTTCTGAAGAATGAAGCAGGATCAAATGATTCATTAGTTTATCGACTAAATTGATTGGTTAGTGGGATGTTTGGTTGAATGACTGACCTAATGACTTTCTTATTTTTGTATACCATAAAATGCCGCCATCGGATAAAATGTAACCGTTTCACTTCATGTTTGGTATTTTGAATATAGACATTCTTATCTCCGTATTTCTGTTTTTGCGCATGATTCAAAGACCAAGATGAACCTAGAAGGGCAAAAACTAGGACTTGCATAATAACATTTTTATTTGAATATTCTTATTCTTGTTACGTTTCAAAATCTATTTACACTGAAGTGAAGAAATTATGACGGTGACCATTTCCAATTTCATTCAATATTTCTTACATCGAATTTTTTATGCAGGTCAGTGTCATCTTAATATGTAAATTAATGCAACGCAATGAAGCCACAGTGATTGGAATCTTACCATCGAATCAACTCAGGCTTGTTACTGTGGCATGTCCTTAGGCAAGTGTTCCCGTGCCGTAAAACATCAAACCGATTCGTACGATCATCTTACTGGAATTATCATCAAATTATGAACACCGAACAGAGAAATATTATATTTAAGAAACTGGCATATGAATTAAAACAAACCACCCTACCACCCCCGTCCCTTCAACTTGAGATAAAATTGTGCTATGATACTATGTATTTTGTCCTAAAGACAAAAGTTAGACAATATAGTATAATTATCGTTACGTTTTTATTTGAAAACTGCATTACATACGTTGCGTTGGATGTGCTTTTTAAGCAGATGTAATCAATAATTAATCAACATTCAAAATGAGCTGGTTTAATTACCCCGTCCAGGCCAGTCCAGGTCGGCTGCCTCAACGAGTCCTTGGAAAGGCAATTAGCTCCCATTTCCTCATCATGTTAACAGCAAAAAAAAACAATGCGTCACAAGTGTCGCTGAAGCCAAGCAAGCAAGCAAGAGTATCATATCCTCATACGCACCATACCACGTCGTGTCACACGATAAACACGATTTTGGAACTCCACCCCACCCCACCCCACCCTACCCCCAACATCGTCGTGTTTAAAAAAAATAACCCCACGATTTTCCCGAAATTTAACCCCATTTTTTTTAAACATTAAAAATTCCTTATTTTTCTTGACCAGGGTGATATATGCCTGTAATCTGCAGTAAGTGATGTATGTACAGTAAACGGTCCTTCTCAAAGCTCAGCTATAATGTGTTCGGTATTCAGCTGATCTATAGACGGGACAGAAATATATCCTGAAATAATGCGTAATTGTATATATTAAATTAGAAAAAAATGGCGTAAAGCAAAAGACTGTACAAAGTTTATCAAATAAACATGAAATGTATATACTGATTTTGACCAATTAGAATATAATTGTAAGTTTCAAAATGCAAAAGCAAAATCCCACAACCAGTTTGTTTTCAAATATTGTTAACGTCACTTTTAAAACATTATTGGCTACATCATGCCAACAAAATGGGAGCTAATTGCATTTGCCAAGGACACACCGAGGCAGCCGGTCATGGCGTGCACAGGCAAGTATTGAACTCCCTACCTTTGGATTACGTGTCTGAAGCTCTATCAACTGAGCTATCGCGGCTACCCACAACCATATGTCGCTATCCACGCTACCCAGCTGAGCTGATTCTAACAAAATTTCATGTCGCACTGACCTCTTTTTATAGAGTCATGATATCAGATTTTAAAGTATAGTCATCAAAACTGTTTAATGGCTTCAGTATAGCATTATAATAAATTTGGAGTATGCGCATTTGGTTATAGCGCCTGTTTTCAGGAATTCTTAGATTTTTGTGAGTACTTGTTTTATTACTGGAACTCGGTCGAGTGGATATATTCCTTAGCCCGATATAATTAGCCAATTACTAGATGCAAACGTCACGGAGTGAAGTGTTAGTGAGTTTCCATGATGCCATGGTTTACTTTTGGTGGATTCAGGTCAGAGTCGCATGAGTGTCCCTGTTGTTCCATAGTCCCTATTAAAATCTTGTGGTGTACATTGGTTGTGTGACCGCAGGTGCAGTAATAAATAAAGGCTGGAGACTGGTAAATTAACAATGGAATAAACAAGAAGGGACCTGGCAGATACCGTTTATGTCGCCATGGTACAAATGTGATACAATTTTACAAGCGAAATGTGACCTGAAACCATGATTCGACTGGCCTAAGGTGGCGTAGTAAAAAATGTTCCCTGTATTTGTGGAAGTTGTATAGTTTAACGGCGTGAAATGCTGACGGTACGGAAAGTCGATGAAGAGAAACTATGCAGATGTGCGGTTGATAGACAATTGGAAAGTTGTGAGATCTATGGTCTTGTATTGATTAGAGTAAAATTATTTATAGAATGGACACATTGGGCTTTCTAATTTACAACAGAAGTTGTATATAAATCTTTGGATAATAGAATCGCGCCAGGGTTTGACACCGCTCTATCAAAGCAAATACCTCTGGTTGGTAACACTATTTTACCTACTATGCTAATTAACTTGGATAAAGTTTGCAAACCAATTTATTGTATTAAACTGAATAGCTGGACAAGGGTATGCTGTTCCACTATTTAATTTTGGATCCGAGGTCCATTATTTAGATCGAAAAATTAATACAAAATTAAGTTTTCTTATGCAAATACATTGAACCTCTGTTTGCTGTTTTTCCCCATTATTGTACTATTCTTTATTGATTTTGCTTCTCTCTATAATATGTTCATTTCTTCTACTGGAATATCAATGAAATCTCATTTGTTTAGCACAAGATGTGCGATGTATTATTTTGTATTGTGTTTTCCCACTAACTCCATCAGCTCCTCTTTGTTATATTTGTACAGTATTTCAGCTGGTTGCACCTCTTGTATACGTTGCCAGTAACAAGTGCGTTTCTCAAATGTTTCAATTACTACCAGATCAAATTAAGCTTCTGTTACGACTCTATGGGCATAACTAAGTAATAGAAAGAAACAAAGCCAGCAAGTTTTGTAAAACGTAACAAACAATTTAATTATCAAAGTTACGAAATGCGAGAGGAATTTACAGTATTATGAAGTGAATCCAAAACAATCCTGAAAAATCCTATTAAAGTCCACAAGAATGAAAGGTTCCGTATACATTTCAAAACCGGAAATGTACTGGTCCGCCAAGAATAATGAAGTTGTCAAAATGGCGTTGTCCAGAACTCCTTTGAATAGTTCGCAATACTTAAAAAATGATAATGTAGTGCAATGAGCACTTTCTATTTCCACTGAATAATCCAAACAATTGGTTTTCCTTTCAGATAATATCTAAATACAACATAAAACACGTCTGCAGACTTCATGTTAAAACGAGAACACAAGAAATAAGAATGACTCCAAAATAGGAATGAATCTGATCGTTCAGTTCTCTCTTTATATACACCTTCCGGAGTCTACTACTCAATCTAATATTTCAAAATACCTGTTCATGTGACCGAACCCAAACAATGGAATTATTTTAATTCTTCTAAGATACTATCTGACCTACTGGTCCAATGGGAAAAAGGCCAAAATTCGTAAACATATTTATTAATAATTATATTATTAGAAATTGTCAAGACGTACTTAAAACTTCTATTTATAGATTCTATGCAGTTTTACATTTTTTAATAACTTGAAATAAACCCTATGCATGTAAGCCAAATCCAACTATAGAAAATCAATACAATTTACAGTCATGATAAAAATTACAAATTTTAGACAAAATCATGTACCAGGAGTTACAAAAAATATAGATATACATAACATTTCCTAAAATAATTTTGTCTTCAAACTCATGATATGAGTTCCACTTCTCCAGTACATACCTTTTCCCATGCATTCGCTTTGTTTTAAAAATCTTTTTTTAACTTCGTACATGTCATCTAAGATGATAACTTTTTTCGTAAACCATGGCTTCTGTATCCTCTCTATTCAAATCTAAAATTACTCGCCTGATTTAAACAACATATTTCTTACAAACGATAGACACATAGCTGACTGCAAGTACTGTCTTATATTTTGAAATTGGAATCATTTCACCAATATCAAAATTAGTTGCAAATGTGTCAGTTATCAGGTGACCAAATATGTTGGTCCATAATTCTGATCCGTTGTCTTTTTCGCTTGCTTCAACTGAAGTCATGTCTAATGATCCGTGATGAGTATTAGTGTATGATCCGTGATGAGTATTAGTGTATCTGCCAATTAGATTGGATCAAACGAGAATCCATTTTCTGGTATTATTTTGAGTCAAATACTTCTACGCCGAAGTCTTTAAGATTATGTTAAACCTCTCCACTACAAACGAATTTTTCTTAGAAATCTGTTAAGTGATTTCCTTTTCCAACAAACCATTGACATTTGGATTGTAAAATACTTTACCTTCATTCAAACGTATCTTTTCAGGTTTACGATCTCTAAAGACTTTCTTGAAGGCATCGCGTATATCACTAATTTTTTCGTCTTCACTTTTTCATTATATTCGTATTTTCAAACGATATATATCACTGTCAAAACATATTTGTATCCAGTGGTGTATTAATTATATGCGTAAATGTAAAAAAAGTGTCTGCCTGTAACTGGTCATCCACGTAGCTAACATAAACTCGTTTGCAGGACAACATTTCTTGCTTCTAGTGTAGTGCTCAGGTATAGTGTTCAGTTGACCATTCTTTCAATTCAGCGCTTTTTTTTCTGTCTTTTCGCCCTGTTTTGTTTATTCTCACAATTGATTGATATTACTTCAAGCACCTGAACTTTCATGATCGAGGTAAAATCTTGCCCTTTTTATGTCTTTTAAAGCAATAAAAACACCCAAAGAATATTTCATGCTTAAAAAATTATCTTTATATGTCATCTGCAAGCCAGCAGGAAATCGATCAACTTCAGGTAATTTTGTTTAAAAATTTGCAATGTTTGTTAATCCTTTAACACAAGTGATTGATTTCAGATTTATGTAAAATGTTGCCATTTCTTTTGATCATTCTAAAATGGCAACTTCATATACCGAATCAGCATTTGTTATTTTAAATCTGTTTATTCTCCATAAATCTCATATTTTTGTTTAACAAATCGTAGTTAAATGATATGATCATCAGTAGCACTGTCAGTTTAGCCAAAGCCTAATACAAGTTTATGTATTTAACTACATCAAATAAGTACTTTATCATCCCCTCATTCTGCATTGCTTTAAACACAAGGCTGTTATCACCATTAAATCTGATCTGGAAATCTACATATTTTATAATATACTGGAGAATATGTTTTTATATTTGATGTCGTTAAATTAATACCTTTGATTTCTTCAATGATTCAACACACACAAAAAGCTTTGAGCACATTATTATCAGCTCCAAACTTGTAGATTGCTAGACATTACCTCTTCCTACAAGTACTGCTACTTTCATGTTAAACTTGAACATATTTATCACCTTTCCGAAGATGTGAAATTCAATTCGAAGTAGCTTTGCGCCATGATATATGCTGGAACAATTTTATTTATTTATTTATTTATTTATTTATTTATTTATTTATTTTCTTTTTGCTGTTGTTGTTTTTTGCTACTATCTTCATAGTCTGATCCGTCCAGTAAATCTTAACTTTGATGTTTAATTGTGATCTATAAATCATTTTCTAACGTAGATTTTTTTTTTAATGATGCCATACCCAGTGATGTCGGGGTGAAAAAGATAAAAGATAAAGTATTAATCTAATGATTGTTTTTTTTTTTCTTCATTTAGACAGGGTATTTACAACCATCTGAAGAAACTAAAATCAGTATTTGTGAAGGTGAGGTTTGCATTTTAGTTAATTCTGTGTGCTTTTGTATATGCAGTTGAAATACACGATGTGTCAACGTTTGGTTGTGAGAAATATGCACTTTTGCTTAGGGTGCAATGAAAACTAAAATAAGTTGCACGTGTATTTTTATACGGATTCGTACGGAATGTGTAATAATTATTCCTTTGATAATGTTTAATACAACTGTAATGAAGTGATATAGAAACAAGTATAATATTTATATTTATATACATTAATTATTTTATAGTTTAATCCATGATCTGATCTATTACAAATAAATTACTCAGCAAACAAATCAATCATCTCTGTATTGGTTTCTTAGCAGTTTACATACTCTAGCAATTGATTAACAGTCGCATTATACATTATTTATTTATTAACTGAATATTTCTTTTCTTTTCTTTCTTTCATACTATGTTGCCTTTTTGTAAACTGAATTGGTGAGTTGTCTCCGTAGGCAAACATCTCAAGAATGTTATTTTCATCTTCATGTCCGAATCAAAATCATCTGGACGGGTCTGCAACTCTTTGGGGTCTGACAATATATTGAAGTGCCACTCATCTTTTCCCCATTGGTCACTTCCCTTCTTCCTCATCATCTCCTTTCGTAAAACTAACGGCCGCTTGTTCTATTGATTGAAATTCTAATATGGTCCGATACATATGAGAGTGCGTCTCTCCTCCACCTCCGTCTTATATTTCTTCTTTTTCTGATTGTTATTCATTTATACCTTGCAGGCGGAACTCCACGATCACGAAGAATAGTGTTTAGTGACTATGCCAGTGTGTACGAGTATCAGACAAGTAGGTCAAGAACTTAGTGTAACATATGCCTCGTAGAAAAAAAATCATGTCAGCATATTAAATATGGGACACTATTTACTTATTTTTTTGTTCCCACGATTTCCGAAAACAACTAAGGAACTAGTTGATGATGACATCCGTCCGTGAATACGTGTTGTGCAACTATGCCACTAGAAAGTCAGGTTTTCATTGAACATCTCAACCCAGTGTGCGTCCTCGACACAAACTTCTGTATTAGCATAAAACTATCACAAAGTCACATTTAAGTATGATTTCCAAAGGATGCGACTAACTATGCCGAGTTACCACAAGAACTTAAGAACTTGACAAAGCTCTCTCTCTCTCTCTCTCTCTCTCTCTCTCTCTCTCTCTCTCTCTCTCTCTCACACACACACACACACACACACACACACACACATTTCAGCCAATCCCACACAAATGTTTCGTCCTCCTTCTGTGATACGACTTTTTTTGAGAACACTATGTGTCCCAACACAAGAAAGGTTTTATTAATGATCCAAACACTAATTTATATTTTCAATAAAAATTTACACGGGGGTTTTGAATGGAAGAGTGTCCATATCTGGTGAAGAAAATTAATAAACAACGCTCAGGCAGGATTTCGGAAGGGTTATTCCCCAAACAATAATGTTTTATTCTACAAGAGGTTGCTCAGAAGTGTAGGTATAAACTAGGTAGTATATTATGCCGCTCATCGTAGACTTCATACCAGCCTTGTACACGATTAGTCATGCGAAAATGTTACGGAGTCTGAAATAAAAAAAAAAATAATTGGTGGCAACTTAATACAAATTCTTGCACCAATGTATGAGGCGCATTTCTTCTCATGTGTACGGATATACTTCTTTCTTTGAATGTAACACAGGAACGTAACAGGGGTGTATTTTGAGTTAGATAATCTTTAGCTTATTCATCAATGATCTGATGTCCGAACTAGGAACCAAATGATGGCATAGTATATTTGTTACGAGGATATTTCGTAAATATATGATTTACTTTATGCTGACGATGCAGCAGATTGCACAGACTCGGTCTGATATCTGCAGTCACAGCCGAACGTTTCAGAAATTTGGGAAAAATCAGGCTTGCAAGTTATCCTGACACAACCAAAATTATCGTTTTTCAAAAATGGATGTTTTTTGCAACAGAGTGAAAGATGATATCACAATGATAGTCCTCTGGACATTGTATCTTTTTCATCAATTCATGCGTTTGTTTGTCACCCCGAAATTGAATTGACCCATTTCTAAACCATGACAATGACAATAGGTTATTGGTAATGTAGGCCCTTTTCCCATAATACTACAATTATTGCAGTGATTTAGAGCGCCAAATTACAAATAGATTTAACACAGTGAGGTGAAAAATGAAAGAAAAATTAGAAATATGTAGAAGATGAAACAAAACTAGAGTTATATATAACTACATACGTAATATATTTCCAATAATAATTAAAACACAGAGGTAGTCTACCACATTCTTCTCGTTGCTAAAGGGAATATGTATGTCTTGGAAGATTTAGAAATCTAGTGCAGAACCTATCATGTACCTTTTCAATTGTATGTGAATATGTATACCTCCAAATTTCAACAGCATTGGTTAATACTATAGGTGTGATCATAATATCAAAAAGTTTAAAAGCTTCTGTCACGGAAAATTTGCCTAAAAGTTTTTGAATAATACTCACTGTATGTAGAGACTTGCTTTCGTCCAGATAAGTTTAAGGGTGAAATATAATGTATTTGTGTATGTAATGTATTTAATGTATTTTAATGTATTTATACCCAGATACAGCTTGGATTTGTTTAGCCCTATAATACTACTTTTCGTTACTCATCAGAAATCCACCGTTTCTGAATACAATAATTTTAGCTTTATCTAAATTAACACACATTCCACTGTTTTCACAAAATGTCTACACAATATTAATTTGCCTTTGTAAAGAACCGACTGTATCAGTACAGTGTGCATCGTCATCAGCAGACAACAACGCAATAATAGCAGATATTTCTTGTGTAATAAAGATACCATTATGATCTTGTCTGAGGGCTGATACTAAATTATTTATAAACAGAATGAACAGGAGAGGGCTTAATATACAGCCTTGTCTGGTGCCAATATTACAGGTGAAGAATTCTGTATATTGACCCTTCATCTTCATGTACGTAGATTTTGCACATCGAATCTAGAACTTTAAACAGCTTTCTGCCGATACCTTTGCTGACTAACAAAGACAGAAATTTTACTTGATCAAAAGAGTCAAAAGCTTTGGAAAAAAGACAATAAAAACGACCTCCGTTTTTAGTTAAATATTTCTGAGCCATTGCTTGAAGGGGACAATATTATCTTGCAGTTGTTAGGGTCATCTAAAGAGCCATTTTGTGTAAATGGGAAGATAATGCTTTCGCCCCATTGTTTAGGGAAGTGCCTGGTGTTAAAATTTGTGTGAAATAATTTGACTAAATAAGCACATATATTCTGGGTCGTGTTTTTATCATTTCGGCTATTATTCCATGCGGTCCACACGACCATGTCTGGTAAAAAGTAATAAAGACAGTTCATTTAATCAACAAAACGAAAATTAGTTGCATTTTGCTTGGTATTGTTACGACCCTGTAGTTAAATTACATATGTGTTAAAATTTAAATTCTTCTAATTTGTTTCATTTTTATTTTGTTTTTACATCATTAAATGTAGTTATTATTATTATGATGATTATTTTTGCATGGGTCTAATAATTTGTTAGAAACATCGTATTTATTTAAAACGTAAATGTGACTCATGTAAGCACGAGCTTTGTATGATAGTAAATTCGTCGCAAGTAAACATTAGCAGTAGCTATGCAAATGATTGGCTGATACTTGTTCAGGCTTTCGTAATGTCCAGATGGATTGCGAAATCACACGTGTACTTCGTGCGTGTGTACATGAAACGACGTATTAGTTTCTTTTATATGCTTAGTTATCTGTAAGAAAGTTCAGTCATAGTCATAGTCATAGTCGTAGTCAGTCATAGTTGAGAGTCACATCATAACATCTTGTAGAGTTTCTAATACCTTAAGGAAAAGGTATTCCTGTGCTGGAAAGAGTTGTTCATTCGTACGAGGAACAACATGTGTATTGTTAGTGGTGGTAGCTGTATTTCATCTACTTTCTAAATAATTATTTTCCCTGGAGAACAACACTACTGGCTTTGGACAAAGACAGTTGATGAAATTATTTCTAAATCGGAACAGAACAATACAAATTGTGCTTTAAAGTGAAAATTCTGGACATTCTGTGTTAGCCTTCGTCTGACGTCATCATCCGGACTGTATCAATTTAGAACTGTTTATCCACAGGACTTATGTGTTTTCACAAATTTAGAACATGTTTTTGGATCTTCTTCGTAAATCGTAAGTCTTGTTTCATATATTTACCTTTTCACCGTGTTTTCTAGGGAAATAAATTATTTTTGTTAAAATTTACAAAACTTGTTGTCACTCTTTCTTTGTGTTACTTTGAACGAGCCGATACGTAACAGTATATTCTTTCAAACTGTTTCACGCTACGGTAACACCAATCTCGATCTTGGGAGAAGAAATATGGAAATAGAGTACGTATCTGAAAAGGAGCCCCTTTGTATTCGCTTCTTCAGAAAGATATTGAAATGACCACAAAATACACCAGTCTATAATGCTTCAAACTGAATGTGGACGATATCAGCCTTTTCTTTGTATACAATAAAATGTGTGAAGTATTGGGTAAATTTGCTAGAATGAATAAGGTACAATATTCAGCAGTGTTATATCGTCTTACAAGGGCTGGTCGAAGCTATTAGAATCAAGGAGGCAAGTAAAATTAATGAACATTTGTTATTTTATATGGATATGGCTATATTTGGATTGTTCAAGATTTAGGTGATGTAAATTTATTTTTGTTTGACTTTATACAACGTATGAAGAATAACATGCAAGTGATATCAAATTATACATATATTTTCTTGTGCATGACATCGATCAAGGGTTCCTGCCTGAGTCAGTGCGGCTACATACATTGTGTTTGCAGCTTGTTAACTCCAGGTAAAATGCCAGCAACAGAACTCTCCAACATGTATGCGACATTCGTCTACCTTATACACAGACATGGATTTTGATCTACGAACAAAATTATTTTTTGAATCGGCAAAAAGAATTTGATATGGCGTAGGGATACTGTCAGACCTCGCCAGACTTCGGCTGAATTTTCTAGTGCATCACATCGATCATGGTTTTCTGCCTGAGAGTCAATGCGGCTACATACATAATGCTTGTTAACTCCAGGAAAAATGCCAGGAACAGAACTCTCCAACATGTGTGCGACATTCGGCTACCTTTCAAAAGCCGTTGACACAGTCAGTCGTGGGGGCCTTTGAAAAATTATGGCAAATTCTGGCTGCCCAGAGAAATTCATCAGGTTAGAAATTACAAATTGATGAATAAAATGACTTAGGTTTGTGTATTTTTATAAGCTTGATGTTTTCCGTTTTTAAATACGGCGAGGGGGTACAAGCAAACAGAATGGTATGCAATGCTATAAGTAGTTCGAATCCGGATGAGTTATTCGGAAATACGGATTGAAGCATGAAAAATTAAATGGGTATGTAAGTATACAACACGTTAACGTGTGTCCTATAAAATACACCTGAATATGCTTGGTGAAGCGCAAGCGTGCGCTAAAGTACGAAGCAAAAATTTACATTAATATATAATCGGTTTCAAAAATGGTTTTTCTTTGTGGCATCATAGAAACATTATATATGAAATATGATAGCTTGTAATGCGTATAGTAAACAATAAAATGGAGATCAGATGAAATGAACAGCGAACGTAAGAACAAAATAAATAATAATAATAATGGTAATAATGACAATAATATAATAACAAATGAATGAAATAGTGTAATATGTACTTTTAAGTAGCATTCATCAGTATTACTTTCAATCAGTGTTCTATTGACATAATTTCCCAGGTTTCTAACTTCCGCAGATATCGTGGAATTTAGTAGCTTATTCAATTTCACCATAATCTGGCCTTTCGAAAAACAGTTTATATACTTAGCGACAAATAACTTCGTCATTCTAGTATAACGTGATTCTCATCTTCTAGCTTACTGCAGAAAACGCAAGTCCTTTGATCTAGTGTGGTGTGTTATGTTGTCCTCCATTTCCCCGATTCAGTATGTCAAGCAAGCGTGTTAAACCTGCGGCCTGCGGACAGCGTGCGGCCCAATCCCTTTACATTGTGCGGCCCGTGGCAATGTATGTAGTCTTTCTGAAAATATGCATTTTAATTATTACGCATCATTAGTGACAATTAACTGTTCTAGCTCGGCCCGCGAGCTTAATCATCATCATCATCATCATCATCATCAATCCCTTAACCTAAGAGGTCGTTGGGGCAACACAGTTGGCTTTACAACCAATTCCCTCCATCTTTCCCTGTTCTCTACTGCCATTTGGGAATCTCCAAATCCCATGCCTGTTCACTCCTTGATGTTGTCTTAATCACTGGATCTATTTTGGCCCCCAGCCTTAAAAGGCTGGACGCCCTGATGTTAAGTATGGGCAGACGTCCTTATTGTTTAAAGTGATTTTGTAAAGTTTGTCATTGTTGCTGTATCCAATACAACCTATAACCAAAATGTGATGACAAATAATCCAGTTCTTGAAGATTCTGATTCTCAATTGTAAATTATGTATAACTGGTCAGCTTGCCGTTGTTTGACCAAATATAAGAAAGCCTTTACGTTCCTAACAGTTTGATTTGTTCTCACTTGTCCTTGACGAAGACTATTTGATAATCCTGGACTCAAGATATATATATATATATATATATATCTATATCTATATCTATATCTATATCTATATATATATCTATATCTATATCTGTAAGGGTGTCCTCCCCAATTTACCATATACAAAATCATTTTGAGTTTTATTTTTAACCCCTAAAAGGTTAACACAAAATTAATTTGCAACTGTTGAACATCAGTTCGTTCAATAGATCCTCGTATTTCTGATCCATAAGAAGGGATTGGCGAATTTCGTGTTTCAGGGGCACATCTCCAAACTTGTATAAATATCTATCCATTCCAAATAATGCATTTCAAGCTTCCGCGGCTAAAGTTTGTTAAACAAGTGGGAAAGAATCCCCTGTTGTAAAAACGATTCCAGGAAAGAAATTTTTTTTTTCAAAACCTCTAACTTTAAACCTTTATCGAAGAATAAATTATCATCTGCTCTTCTTTCTCCCTTAAGGAAAACCACAGGTTTTGTATTGTTTGCATTAACTTTAAGGCGACACTAATCACAATATATGCTCAGGGCACTTAGGCCCTTTTGCAGACCCTGTTTGGACTCGCAGAAGATAACTAAATCATAAACGGTGCAGCATACCTATGTCAACACATTGAACACCCCTCCATTAATAAATTCATCTTTAGTATCACTAATAAAAATAAAAGGGCGACATGCAGTTCCCTTGACGCATGCCAGTTACAGTTGCAAATTCTTCCGACAAGGTATTAGCGAATCATCCTCCTGTGCTTTTGACAATTTCATATACTGAATATAGTGTTAAATATTTTACATATTATTCCCAACTTAAGTAATTTTTACCATAAAATATCCCACACAATAGAATCGAACGCTTTAGAAAAATGAACAACAGCACAAATCATTTTTTTAAATGAATTAAAAGAACGAGTTATCATTCCATGAAATGCTAACATTGTATTAGTTGTGGACATATTTTTCCTACAACCAGTCTGAGCTTCTATAATCCTCCGCACAATTAAGAAGTCTAATCCTAGTATATATTTGCATCTTTCATGCATTTGCTGTTTTTGAAATAGACCGTTTGCTACCGAACTAATTACCTGTGAGAATTCTGTACTCAATTCATTAATATTTTTATAAGTTACATTAATATCATACATTTTTTCTGTATTTCATCAAATTTACTCTGATTGATAATGAGAATAATTTATCAATAAATTCAATCATTACATCAGTTTTCGAGTATATTTTGAATCAAAATGTACTACTGTTTTCTCAGATGTAATAATATTAAAAAATAATTATTTAATTACTATAATTCGCAGCACAATGATCAGAATAAGAACTCGATCGGCTTAAAAGAAAAGAATGAAACAAAGGTAACATTCACTGATTACATAATACGACAATACCTCTGCATCTCATGTTTACAAAAGTAAATCCACCTACATTTGAATCCTGACATACTCGTCCGTTATCTTTCTAAGTGATGTTTTCTTACAACGCTCAAAAAGTGAACGACCCCAGGCGTTAATCTGCCCGTAGTTCCGCGAGTCTCAGTACATGAAACGATACGTTATACCTGTAAAATTGTTATATTGTGCTTCAAAAATCGAGCATTAAAGTCCCGCACACGAAATACCAGCAATTTCTTATCATTGAACTATCGATATATGTTGTGTGTTCATTCAATCTTTCAAATACACTAATAACAATCATGTCTTGACGACTTGAGCATAATTAAGGTCTTAATTTAAATTGTATGAAATCATCAGAATCGAAATGGTAATTATATACCTTGTGCAATCGAATTCCTAAAATAAAATAGAAATCCCTCAGAATCCCTTTTAGCTGTTTTATTTTAACACTATGCAATGCAAAAACGCTAAAATTCACAACGGACACTTCTGAAAGTTCGTTGTCCAAGTTGCCGTAAAAGATCTGGGCTTCTTAAGACTGCAATAAAGCAGGTCATTCTGAATCACCGATAGGACCAGTATATGTTGTCTTCTCATCGTCCATCTCCTGGTCTGGTCCAACATTTGCGTCAACGTGGGGACCTAACGCATCTAAACGGTTTGTATGACCTTGGTGAGCATAATCCAAGTCATTATATTTCTGAGATGAGGCAAATGGATCATCGCCCTTTGCTGAACGGTCTTGGTGAGAGCAAAACGCAGTCTCGTAAGCATCACTAGCGTTATTCACAAGATCCAGACCCCCAAATCTGCAAAGGCTGTATTTCACCACTTCGTTTTAGGCTGGAAACATGTGCACTAGCCTCCCATCAACAATCCGCTTAGCTGAGAATCTGACTGTGGAACGTTTACCTATTCTTCTTGGCCACTTTATTTCTTGGCCATAATAAAGAAGCAAACTGCAACGCCTGAAAACAATTAATCATGCGTTGGTCATATGTTTATACGGTGTCAATTCTAATGCACACATCTGATGTTAATCCAGTGATCTAATTGTTCACACATGTTGTTTTTTTTTTAAAATTATATTCTTCAGAGTGCATCTGTAAGCCGACTACTGACATTTCCGTTATACGTCTGTTCGATGAAACGGGGGTTAATTCTTGGCCGATGGAGGTAGAAGAATGTGCACAAATCATCAACGAGCGGCCAATCACCTTGAACCAATCCGGAGATGTTTACTTCGACAAAGTACTGTATCAAAATAAGGTATCCATTCTTTCCTCGCCCTGACGTCGCAGTTAAGCATAATTTATATCATTAGTTATTGTTTTTGTCTTGAGCATGGTTTGAATCGTTACATCTAATGTCCAGTGACAATTCACATGAACGTAATAATAATAATAATGATCTAGCTATATGTATTTTACTTTTTATTAGTTTAGTCAATTTATTATTATTATTATTATTATTATTATTATTATTATTATTGCTTCCATACATTTTTTTATGATAGTTTGCTGGTCGTGTCACCGAGATTAGGATGCATCCTGTGGCCTTGTATTCCACCGCCATCTTGCTGTTGCAGGAAGTGCCGCTTTCTGTAATAGGTCGAGCTCTAGCTTTAGCGTTGCCCCAATCTTCAAGCAGTCTCCTAGTCTGTGCGGTATTACCTCTAGTGCTTCCAATAAATCTTGTACGATCTTCTTTTGAGTTTACTACCTTCTCAGTTCCTGGGAAAAGTCAGCACTGCTAAAAATTGGTGTAGGTCAGGTTCTTCTCCGTATCGACTAATACTATCTCCGGCCTCCCCTGATGGATCTTATGGCCATTGTAGCTGTTGAAATCCGAAATGACTTTCGTCTTAGCGTTCTCAGTCATGCAGTTGTACTAGTTTGTGTCCTCGAGCCCGTAGTTTCTGAGAAATCTGCTGAGAAACCGCTTGGGCTAGTCAGTCGTGCCGATTATTGTCCAAACACTGCAATAGTTTACACACACACACACACACACACACACTCTCTCTCTCTCTCTCTCTCTCTCTCTCTCTCTCTCTCTCTCTCTCTCTCTCTCTCTCTCTCTCTCTCTCTCTCTCTCACTGACTGACTGACTGTCTCATTCATACTTCTGCACGTTGTGAACAATAATGAGACGTCTTGAATTTGTAGACTTGGTTTCATCATGTACACAATGGTCCTGTGCTGTTTCTTTCTTTTGTTCTTCCAGTAGGAAACATCGCCAGGCACCCTGAATGACTTACTGTTCTGTTTGCTGTCAATGCATAGTGCTTTCTATTCTAATGTTTTCTCTTCTTGATTCCTTTACTGGAATGCATTCTTTGAGACGTACGTTTTCCAGAAATAAGAGCATGGATGTTCATCACATTCCCTGACGTACTTTATAAGACTCTTCTTTCTTTTTTGCTTAGCGTCTATTAAGACTCTTCTCACGATTTTCAAGGGAAGATGATGTTTGTTTACATCAGCCATTGGATACAGTGCACCAAAAATACATATTAGCTTTTTAGTCTTTCTATCCATAACTTTTAAAATCTTTTTCTCCAATCCACGAAGCCTCCTGTGTACCTTTTGATAGCGACTGCCCATATATCAAGCATTCGGAGAGATCACGCTGTGTGATGATAGTTCATCGTTTAGAAGAGCGTCCAGGTGTGTCCACAGGAATTGTTTGTCGAGACGGTAAATGATGGGCATGTCTCCACTTAACGGCTGCAGAAAAATAACGTCGCATCCAGCAAGGCGTCCGGCGTTTTGTTGTGCTCAAGAACCTTCACACCTCGATGAACAGGTGGCCAAAAACCCGGCCATCGGACCTTTTTTGGACAGGGATCGTGATGTAGGTTTGAGGAAGTGTATGGGGGCCACCTTTATACGTTTTGCAGAAGTTCGAAACAAGTTTAGAAGCATGTGCCGGAATCAACACGTGGAAGTAGAACTGGTTCGAGGGCGTCGCCCTAAATGGCACCAATATGTGTCCCACGGTGATGCGAAGAAACGATGTTGACGATATGAGCTTCATGCCCGCTGCGCCTGGTGTGCAAACTAATCGCATATGTAGAGACCAGAGAAGTACTTCAAGGGACGGGCCATATAAAGCACGTCCAAGCTGATGCGATTCACCACACAGGCAGGTGGAGACTTCACCCCTTTTCTCGGCCACTGAGGTCCTGCCCAAGGACTTTCTCAAAAGAAAGATCATCGTAGTGCCAATCGCAACGAGTTTGACTGTTTCATGGGGACCGCCAGAACCGGTATCAAAAGCGAACAGGGAGCTTGACGCCGCACTCTTACTGCATAAACTTTTGTGGCTACTGCCGAAAGTTCGTGGTTGATGCTGCGCATTGTCT
>JAECUM010012608.1:0-17050 GCA_016617855.1 Megalonaias nervosa | reverse complement strand
GAAACAAATAAAGAAATCAAAAATCATTTGTCAAAACATTCTTTTAAACAGTCTTCACCATAGAACTATACTGAAAATTGGTCTCACTTACAAAAAAATCCTGAAAGAAAGGGTTCCAGTATTCTGTTAATGTGCTAACACTGAAGGTTACAATAAATCTTTCCGTCCCAGAGAACTACAGGAGTGCCATGCTGAAACTCCTGACACTTCAGTGGTACCAGATGATATTCTCTGTCAACCTAATACACCTTTCAATAAACTATTAAACATTTTAAATAAAATTTAGGAAATTGGCTGCCATTGTGGTGAGTAGAGTGATATCAGTACCAGGAAATGAATATACCAACACTTAAAACAGTTGTCCCATGTCATTAGCAAGCTGTATTTTGCAAATCCATGATATAAATAAGTGACAGGTAATTCTGCTATATTTACTGTATATATTAAGACAAAATAATGAATTTATTCCAGTCACAGAACTTATCGGGAAATTTTTTCTCACCCTGATCATATGTCCCAAGACTTATGAAACAAAATAAATTTTGTTCGATTTGCAAACCCCCCCACACACTGCATGCTACAATAAAATAATAGATAAATAATAAAATAGATAAATAATAAAATAGATAAATAATAAAATAGATAAATAGTTATCTATTTGATAGTAAAATGAAGGAAACTGTATCATCATTATTATTATCAAACTGTTATCATTTATTCACGTTTTTGTTCATCATGAGCAATTTATTAAAGGTATTTTCTAACATTTAATTTTTGAATGATTTAATAAGTGTCCCACAACTTATGACTACAAAAAAAGATGTGTTCCAGAACATACAGTGCACAAAAAAATTACTTTTAAATGTAGTTTATTGTGTCCCAATGTGTATGGTAAATATGGTATTTTAAATCCAAATTCGGGTTTTTAGTGTGAATTCAGATGATAGAGAAGCACAGTTGACTATCAGATAAGTTGCCTTGGCACTAAGAGTGTGGCTTACGTTGCAGATTTTATTACCTTAGGTTCATTTGTATTCATCTGTTACTACCACATCTGTTTAAAAATATCACAGTGGCTTACATCTTGCATTTTACTGGCTATGTTAAGTTTTTGTGTCGGCTCATTACCACAGTTTTTTGCATGCTATGTGCACACTTAATAATCTGAGTGAGGGTATCAAAAGTCATTAAACATGGTGATCTTGAGGCATACTATTGTATCAAGAGGGAATATATGTCCTATATTTCATGCTTTAGTGACATTGTTAGAATTTGTGTTAAAACTTTATCTTTTGTATACAGTGGTCCCCCTCTTGAATGGCCCCCTGACCACCCACTTGAATGGCCACCCACTCCTTAACAGCCAGGATCTGTCGGCACCGACGAGTTTGTGTTCAAAAGTACCCCTCACAAAAGGCCACCCTGCTAACACGACCAGCGGCCAGCATATTAGTGCAAAAATATAAAATTTACCCCTCACAAGCGGCCGCATTTTATTTTGTAATATGTATCCAGAACCAGTATTTTATTCATAATGTGTGTTAAGTAATCCGATTTCTGTTTCCCAATGTCAGGTTTTCGTTACTGAAAGAAGTGTTGACTAAAGTATATGTACCACTAAGGTTAATATTATATCATTTACACCTCACGAGAAGCCACATTTTTTCCATAAAGCCGAGAAAGACTCCAATTTTAATCGATACACAAAGGTAAGTACATGTAATCCAAGTATCCAAGTAACCTTACTGCTGTGTTATCATGAGATGTCTGGTTTAGTCACTCGGATAATTGTTAAGATTACAATTATTGAACAGTAGTAACAGCTGAGAAGTGGCGGTATTGACGTACAATACACAAGTCAGTGGGAAAATGGTTTGATAGCCTTTATGGCTTCCCTTAGTAAGATGTTGAGCTTGTTCACTTTCATTATGAGTGGCTATTACTACTGACAATAATTGTCAAGATTACAAATCCTAACTGCCACGAGGTGCTATTGTTCAGGTCAAATCTGCGTACATATCGAAGCTGTTTTGGCTTCTCTCACTTAGTGTAAAGAAATGTAAAAGCAATAGGGTACAGACTGCAACTAATGAATCACATGACAAGATCGCTGCCTTTAAAAACATATGGCATTTTATTTAAGTGCAGAAAAATTGTTTTGCCAGTCTTGTAGTTGGCAACATTGATGATTACAATTGGACATAATTGTCAAGA
This sequence comes from Megalonaias nervosa, assembly GCA_016617855.1. Classification (NCBI taxonomy): domain Eukaryota; kingdom Metazoa; phylum Mollusca; class Bivalvia; order Unionida; family Unionidae; genus Megalonaias; species Megalonaias nervosa. The sequence continues at coordinate 14,836 of JAECUM010012608.1, read as the reverse complement.
TCATAACAGGGTCAGAATAGGCTAAAAATAGATTTTGTGCAGACACACATACAGAGAAATTAGGCTTGAACAAAACAGGGTACCAGACAAAGCCCGAAAAATCATGTGACAACACATTTATTGCTTCCTTTATGAAGAAGGCATTTCGTCCGCTCTACAAAAGTTTCGTCTGCATAATTAAATCGCATACAGTTAGCAGCATCCGAATAAATCATTACCAAACATTAACATGTCATCATGTAAACGGAGACGATTATTTTAGAAAATAGTGGGTTATTCTACTCAACATCGGGTGAGTTGGGGAGGGGGGACTTGCCGAACAATTTTAGGTTAGAAAAGACTCGAATAAAACAATTTTATGTTAAAAAGGCTCAAATAAACAACATCGTAACTGATAAGGAGGACATTCAGCAGCAGTAGGAAAATGGAGCAAATGGAAAGAGAATTATGTATGTACCAAGATTTAAATGACGTTTTTGAATGGTTTGCAATGTGCATGACAACAACAACGCTTACACCAAGAATAAGGACTATTAATGCATATTCAGTTGAAATAAGGCTATTATTATAACAAGAAGAACCTTTTAATAATTAATGTTACTTTTGAATGAAGATATAAAATGAAGATATTGAATGCTTTGAAGAATGTAGGTTTCTTACTACGTACATTACGTACACACCTCACAAAAAATTTAGTCCCCCTCTGGAAAGGCCACCCATCTCATAAGGCCACTTTCCCAGTGCAGAAGGGGTGGCTGTATAAGAGGGGGAACACTGTATGTTCCTATCATGATGCATGTCTTTGGTACTACACCCTTGCAATCAAAGAAGATCACATGGACCTAGTTCTAACTTTCCTAACATAGGTTAAGTATTTGTGTTTAGCTCATGAGCACAGATTTTTCCAAGGTATCAGGCCTATTCTGACCATTGGCATCAGAAGTAGAAGTATCTTTATTCAGTAGTCTACTTCCCACATTTATGCCTGTATATTGTGATAGGTTATGCTCAGCAGGTTAAATTGTGTATCGTACATGGGAATGTGATATGAATTAGATGTGTGGAGTGCATGTATTTCTTACTAATCTTTAGCTGTAGAAGCTAATCAAGGTAATTACTGATGCACGAACAATGCTGTTAGTAGCGGTCATACAGGCTGTCACGCAGACTTGCCAACTCTTACGATTTTGCCATAAGTCTTAAGAAAATTACCCTTAAAATACGGACTTACGGCATACAAGCAAAAACTAAAGAAAAATTATCGTTGTCAAAAAATCCGGATAATTGGTTCATCCGTGTTTGATATGGGTCTGGGTTTCATATTAGAATTAGTAAAATTAGTCAGGGAAGCAGACTAACTTTACAGCAGCACTACAGACGCTTTAAATTGCACCTATTTGTTCATACAAAGTGTCTGCATGATCAAACTGTTGATTATAGAATTTTTTTAAAATGGCGTCCAGAAAGCGATGCATGTTTAAGACAAAAGGGAAAATAAGCTTCTAAAAAAGTGTTAATAATCAACGCAGAAGAATAAAAAGGAGTATTCAGATTCTGGGAATAAAAGCTGGAAAGGACACTATTACGTTTATTGGACATCATGTGCTAATTTGAGTATGCCTCGTGGCAGGAGATATGATTGCTGTCATGTGACAGATGTGAAATGGAAAGAGAATTTCCAAGAATTATGTCAAGTTTAGAGATAGCAACAAGCCATTGAGTTGCATAGGGTTTGGAATTAAAGTTTGTGCTGCTGTACTAGTGGTAAATGAAGTCTACGCGTACTTTACAAACTTTTCAGTTGAACAAGATGTTTATCGTCGCTGCGTTGAACTTTTATTTAAGTTTTCCACCCTTACAATAGCAGTTATTGATATTTTGTTACACCTTTCTGAAAACTGGTCAATCTTACGGAGAAAAATCAATTGCCTTACTGAGACAGGCTCGTCAGGGTTGGCAAGTCTGTGTCACGCCAAGGTTACATAGAGCTTGTAATGTTCAGTCAATAAAACCTGACTTTTAGGTGAGTGATTATAGCTTCTGACAGATTTGAAGAACAACAGTTTAAAAAAAAAATTAAAAGAAAAACAATTAATCTTTCTTCTTTTTTTTTGAATTCATTGCCTCTACTTTGATATCATTACAATGAATGTTCTTATTTATTGTGTTTTGTCTTTTGTGATCTGTCACAGGAGTCAGTATTTCACAGTTACTATAGTCAGAAATTTATTTTCTATATGATAATTAATGTTTACAGTAGAGAATACTTAGAGCAGCTTTAGAGACAACTTGTTTAATTTTTCATTATGTTCTGGTTCCAAAGTGAGACTAGCCATTGGTCCATCATACTTTTGTCTATTTAATATCTCCAGAACTAGCTTAGATTTTTTTTTTTTTTCTCATGAAACTTGTACATTTTAATGATGACAAGACTTTGTTACCCACACTAGGTTTAGCATTGTCATGTCAGTACTTTTAGAGTTGTCTCCCCCCCAATTTTTCAAATTTACACTTTCCATTTTGGGGTGAGTGTCTTAGGTTATTACACGCTTATTGATAAATTTAGTTGTATGCAGTGATGAATTCTCATGTTTTTGTGAATAAACAATACTATATTCAAAACTCCATATTTCTTCATTCCCTATAAAATTCCATATTTTATTCTCTATAACTTGTAAGATACTTTAAGAAGACTATTATAGCATTGAGTTGTCAGGTCTCGGTAAGGCACAATAAGTATAGCTTTCGTCATGAAAGTGATTGTGACTAGCATTATAGAGTAAAAATTGTATTGCATAGTGTGCCATCTTGTCTCATTCCATGTTGACCTGATGTCTCTATGGAGAAGTCAGGATGGTAGATCAAGCCTGCAGATATTAGAGGGGCTAGACAAAGTTACGTCTGCCCAAAAAGGCTCTGTAGAACAAATATGTATATACTTTTCTTGTCCTATTCCATTCCCAATATTCTTTTTGTTGTACATTTTTCATGTCTTTCTTTTCCAGCATCCATGTCCATACTTCTGTTTCCTTCATTTCTCTCTTCATTTTTTCTCCCTTTCTTTCTCCTATCTCCCTCCTTTCCTTTTCCTGTAAATCTTGACTCTTTCTGTTGTATATATATTCTTCCTCTGTTTCTTGCATTTCTTCATATCCTCCCTACCTGTTTGATTTCCCACATTTTTCCATATTCTCCATATACCAGTTTGATTTCCCTCATTTTTATGCCTCTTGACAATTATTATTCTCTCATCCTATTTCTTTCCTTTCTTCCATCCATTGCAGCTTCCAATTTTCTGTTTTCTGCAGCAAGTCAACTCATTTTTCTCCTCACTGTTTCCCCCTTCTTAAGCTATCTTTCCATTAATGATTTATCTACCCTCCTTTCAGTCTCTTCTTTCTCACCATTCTTCCCCAAGGCTGTTTACCCAACAGTTCTAGATTAGTTCATTCTAATCTTTGGGTTTTTTCCCCCCCAAATTATGTTAATAAATTCACATAAGAGAACTGCTTTTGTAATGAAAGGAGCAGAAATTGGCACTACCCAACCTGTCAACTTTTTAGACAGTGATTGGTTTGTTGTCATATATTGGGGAGGGGTGCATTGGATGCAGCCTAATTATATGCAAATTTATATTGAAAGAAAAGTTTTTCTTTATTTAGGATAATTGTATCTAAAGCTTCATTGTTTTTCAGAAATTTTAAATTTATGGGAAGAAATAGTAGAAGTTATTTTTATTTAGTTTGATTCATTTTAATTTTTCAACAACAATGCCCATAATTTAGTTCAGAAAGAATTTACTTCATAATATAACATTTCCATACTTTTTGTTATGCTCATATCCTGGGTTTTATTTGTTCCAAACTGCCCTTAACCATAATCTACCAGTTACTTTCCCTGCATCCTGCTCTCCTGGTTTGCAAACATGATGTCACTTAAGCAGCAGCTATGTTAAATACCTCTGAGTACACTGGGCAATAAAACCTTGTTTATACGTTGCTGGAGGCAGTAACAAGCTCTAAAAACATTACCAAATCAGGATATTCCTTCAGATGAGACCATTATAGAAGTGTTCAGGAATACAGCCACCGCAACCTGATTTTTGTCATGGGATTTGTGTTCTTCCAAACATGATTGGGTTTGGAAATTCATGAGACGTGCTTTGATTTGGCAGATATGCCCACAAGAAGAGACCACATGGGCAAAGATCATCTTTATTGGCACATAAGGCTCTAGTTTTATTACCTTCTACTGTTAATACAAAATGCTAGATAGTTTGATAGATTAAGGCATTAAAACCTGTTATTTTCTATTTGTAGTTCTTTGTATATGTATACAGAAGTTAGTTTTATTAAATGCTAGTGAAGAATTCCTTTCATGCTATCTTAAATATATGCCATTATGTTAAGAATGATATCTGTTATAGTAAAGTGTTTGCCAAGAAGATAGAACTTGTTGGTACATTTAGTCCATGTAATTTTTCAGGTGCTGGGATTCAATGCCAGGCAGAGAAAGGCCTTCTTGAATGCTGTTATGAGATATGGCATGCCACCTCAGGATGCCTTCAATTCTCAGTGGTAAGTGGTTAGAGTTTCATTACCATTAAAAGAAGAATTACACATTTTGCTCTACTGTTTCGTTTACATTGATATATAAAATATCATTAGTTAAGTCATATTCATTCTTTTTTTTAATCATTATTTGTGGTACACATTACTGATATACTCACAAGCTAAGTCTAACTGTAAACGAGATAGACTCTAGTCTGCCATTCCATAATTTGTTGGCAGGTTGGGGTCTATGTTGTTTGTTCTACCAATTAATCCTGTATAGACCCAGATCTGCCAGTGCATTATGTGATGACAGTAGGTCCAGGTCTTTGCAGTTTTGCAGTTGAGTTTGTACACTAGTATAGATTGTATTATTTATTAGAAAATGTGATTTAATTGCAGCACAGTTTTAATTTTTTATTTCAGGTTGGTCAGAGATCTTCGTGGAAAATCAGAGAAAGTATTCAAAGCTTATGTATCCCTCTTTATGCGCCATCTGTGTGAGCCAGGAGCAGATAATTCAGAGACATTCGCAGACGGTGTTCCAAGAGAAGGCTTATCCAGGCAGCATGTTTTGACTAGAATTGGTATCATGTCACTGGTACGAAAAAAGGTAAGCGTTGTTGATCTTGTTATGCCATTATAGCCAGAAAACATGTATATATCACACACACACACACACACCATGTTTTCTGGTGGGGATGGCATTGTTTCAATTTATGATATTTTAGGTGGGGGTTGTGTGTTACAAGTGACATTAGTCATATGATAGATCATAACACTTATGTGACATTTCATAGTACTATTGCAATGAAAGAGTGGTCCATGGAACTCTTGGTTTGAAATTTTCTCTGAATGTTAAAAAAGATGAGACAAAGCAGTCAGTTTTCATCTGGCATCAGCTTTTTGGTTAACATTACTTTAGAGAGCAGGGTTTCTTATTTTAATCAGTGGATCGTCATTAAACTTGACCCATGAAATCATCAAGGGGGATGTATATTGAAGGCAAAGTTGGTTGGGGATCAAGGTTTCATGAAGTGCTTGTTTACATTTTAGTTGGTTTTTCAGTTGTTAATGTTTTTGCCATCAGTTAATATGTTTACCTTTGGATAATACATCACTGTTGTCACAGCCCAAAGGTGAAGGTCTCAGTTTTGGGGGGTTCAAGTTTTGGGGGGAATAAATTTATATCATGCACCAATGGATAGGCATTAGACTTTGGATCCCATTCATTAATGTAAATAGAGCATATTTAAGGAAATTAGATGCAAAGGTCAAAGGTGAAGGTCAGAAGGTGAATTCTTTTGGATTCTGGGGTAAGTTCTTATAGTTGTGTGAATGGACTGTGTTTTCAGTTTCCATACATGGACTGTTATCAAATTGGTACATAATAACTTAATAGAGGAATAAGGTGATTAAAAGTAAAAGCTCAGAGTTACGGCATAGGTCCTGCATTAATAAGGAGGACGATGTTATAGAATAGACAATAATTTCACATCCTTTTGCATCTGTAAGGATAGGAGAGTAAACATTCACTAATGCAGAATATTAGTTACTTTTGATAGTTTCTCCTTTGTTTTTAAATGAGGTAAAATGTTCTTTGCAAGCAAAATTTTAATGCCAATACTTATTCAGGAAATGTCATCTTTGACCAACAGGTTCAGGAGTTTGAGGCAATCAATGGCACCCACAGCATGCCATATCTAATGGCAACAGATGCTGTAGAGAAGTTGAAAAAGGAGAAAGAAATTGTAGCTTCACCTGCTGTCAAGGGAAAAGAAGATGGGGACAAGAAAGAAGATGGAGAGAAAGAAGGAGAAAAAGATAATAAAGAAGACAAAGAAGAAGAAAAGGATGAGAAATCAAAAAATGGAGAAGAAAAAGAGCAGGAGGCTAATGTAAATGAAGAAAAAAAGGAAGAAAAAGAGCCAGAAAAGGTATGTGTTTGTTGTAATTATGTTTGGCACATGCCGTTTAAGCTGTTTGGTTTTTGGTGTAAATAGTAGTGAACAGATTGCAAGTTTGGCCTATAGCAAACAGATGCTGTATCATATTGTACATTGCTGTGCCTGTGGACCATTGTATAGAACATGGAGGATGGTTAACTGGTACATGAAAGTGGAAGGAGAAATCAGTGGAAAGTGGGGGAAAGTTTGAACAAAGGATCAAATGAATACATAGAATAACTTCTGTATTACCTCTAAGGGCTGTTCCATTAAAAAATACATGGGACCCAGGGTAGGCACTTTTAAAGTGGGATACTCACCAGTAGATGCAATTTAAAATTTTCTTATCATTTTAATATGAACTCTGTGAAATCAGAATACCATGGCATATGTTTTTTAAAAAACTGCCTTCCCTAGGTACCATGTATGATTAAATGGAACAGCCCTAATTTATTCCTATGAGAAACATGAAAATCCCATATTTACATTTTTTCTTTTTAATTTCACAAAATTTACAGACTTTTCAGTTGTAGTTTCACTTTCTTGCCATTTTGAATACAGTGTGTTCCATCAGGGACAACGTCATTTAGACTCTTCATTTATTTTCCTCTTATTAACTGGATACATTGTAACGATGTTCTGGCTGCATTCATTTTCACTTTCATGATTCTCAGTGGATTCAATGGTTGTATGGTATTGCATCATCATTTGATAGAGATTCCATTTCACAGCTCAGTGCTTGTATATTTACACATGCCATGCATTGGCCTGACATGTTTTAATTGCGGTAATACATTATGTGCTACTTTTGCATTGCTTTCTTTTTATTGGACTCAGTGTGCATGCATGGACTCCTGTCCAGTTGTTCGTCTTTGGTCTGATGAGGTGTGGAACTTTGCTGAAAGTGCCCACACATGAAGGTGGAGGAAGAAGGGCCCCTCTTCCTTATCCTCTTCAATGGACGAACCCCTCCATTCCCAGGAAGGTTGGATCTCTTCCTATGTTGGGAAGACTACCGCCCCTATGGGGCAAGAATGTTCTGTGACCTTCATGGTTTGGAGACCACCTAATGGCCAAGGATCCCAAATCTACTTCTTGGCTCATCCTGGTACACCTCTCTGGCCCCAACAGTCATGGTTCATTGATCCAAGAGATTTTCACAGAGGGACCTCCTGTCACAGCACAAGGGTTTTCTTCAGTACAGCCCATAGATTTTCCACCTTTATTCTAGGCTCATCTCAAGTGTTCACCCACCAGGTGCTGTTTTAATACAGGTTTGCCAACTGTGTAATCCAGGAAAGGAGGCAATCTACTTCCAGGGTTTACAGTGCAAAATAGAGAACTTGCTTCACTCTTTAGTATCAGTGACACTCCTTAGCATCAGCAAGGAGAAGAAGCAAGCTTCATACCTTGTAATTAGAAAAGGGTTGTTTACAGCTTAATGGTAATTATCCTTTGGTCAGACTGGGATCATGCTCTTTTAAATTCTGGCCCTTCAATACTAATTGGAGAAGGGAATAACAGGAAAGCAGAACAGCAAAGCAGTGCAGTAGTAGCATGTAAGTACTACTATAATAATAGTTGTAAGGACTGTTCAAAAGATTTTGCCTTTTATGATTTTTTTTTTTTAAAATTTACAGGAGGAGAAAGGAAATGTGAAGAAAGAGGTGGAGGAAGAAAAAACTCCAGAGGATAAGGAAGAGGTGAAAGAGGAGGCTGGTGAGAAGAAAGAGGAGACTGATGAATCAATGAAAGTAGATAAAGAAGTAAAGAAGGAAGTGAAAACAGACGGGGAAGAACCCATGGAAGTTGACAAAAAGGAAGAAAGTAAGTTTTGGAGAGACAATTTGTTTTTGTTGGTTTTAATGGCAATTTTAACACATTAGCTACATTGTGCGAAAAGAAAGGATAGCTGAGTGACTTTCCCAAGGATACACATAATGACCTGGGCAGGTATCAAACCTGCAACACTTGAATTACCGGTCTGATGCTTTACCTATTGAGCTACCATAATTTGCATGTAGAGGGACAAGTATGCAGACTTACACTTAATATGTGGTTTGGAAATAGAGGACTTTGACACTTCTAATAATTACAGGACTACTTGTTTTGTCCGATAAACTGTTTGAACTGTTTATCTGTAGACTGTATTTTTGACAATAAAGCAAATCCTTCTAATTATAAATATCTTTGAAAATTAAAAACTAAACACAGATATATATATATATATATATATATATATATATATATATATATATATATATATATATATATATATGTATGTATGTATATATATGTATGTATGTATATATATATATATATATATATATATATATATATATATATATATATATATATATATATATATATATTTGTGATCAAGGGTGCCTTTGGTAGTGGCAAACCTTATACAAAAATAAACCAAATGCCATACCTTCCTTTGGCATTAGAATATCATCCAGCCTTGACAGTATAAAAATTCAGAAAACATCCATCTCCGAAACACCTTCCTGGCTAGCGACCAACAGTACTTTTTACGTTACACAATGGAAAAAAAAAATCTGAGATAAACCCTTCCATCTTCCACAACTCTTATCATGAGCTCCTCACCGAATTTAAAAACAACACAAGAATTTATACTGATGGATCAATGGATGAGGAAAAGACTGTTGCAGCCTTCATTAGTGGAAAACACACAACAAAAGTTCACGTCCCAAAGGGTACATTGGTTTTTTCAGCTGAAATCAGAGCAATAGACCTTGCTCTGCAATATAACGAAAGCAAATGTATTTTAAAAAGCATCATCTTCTCCGACTTACTTAAGTCACTACACAGTAGAAAACTGGAAAATCCATTATTAACCAATATTCTCATCAAAAATACAGAGCAGAATACCTCCCACAATGTAGTATACTGTTGGTTACCCAGCCATATTGGTATTAAAGGTAATGAAAAAGCAGATCACACTGCTAAAATGGCTCTATCCCTAGAACCATCTGATTTTAAAATACTGTGTACTGATTTTAAACCTAGTATCAAAGAGTCTTTATGTCAGGAGTGGCAAGCATCATGGAATTATGCAGCAAATAACAAACTTCATGCAATCAAGCCAACCCTAGGAAAATGGACTCCTTCCTACAGAACCATCCATAGGGAGGAGGTAGTCATTGCAAGAATTAGAATTGGTCATACTTATATAACCCACTCCCGCATGCTAAAAGGCAAAGACCCACCAGAGTGCATTTCTTGCAATGAACCATTCATTGTTAAGCACTTTATGATAGAGTGTTTCAACCTCCAACCTACGCGTGATCAGTATTACAATGTGCATGACATGAAGGAAGTTTTATATAATCTCTTGTATTTTAAAATTCCTGAAAGAAGTAAACATGTATTCTAAGCTATAACTTTTATGCTATCACCTTGAGCATTTTTATGTAGTGTATATACCCCCTTAATATTCAATACCTTTTCATCTAAACCTCCCGTAACATACACCATTTACATTCCCTGTTGATCAGGAAGCTTTATATATTACCCTTACCTTCTTATCATTTTACTTTCAACTGTTTGATTTGTTTTATTGCTGGTCGATACAGAACCTTTTATCACTTTTACATGATTCTACATACAGCTTTTTGTATGGTGCTAAATAGCCTAACATTGCTGGTGCACCGTAAAAATACAATCAATCAATCAATCAATCATTTTATTAATGGCAGAATTAAAGGGATCTTAAGGATATGCATTTCACTTTTGGCTCAAGGACCAGTAGGACCCCAAATTGCCCAGGACTGCATTAGCCAAGAATCGGTCGAACCGCAAAGTCTGACACGCAGCTGTTTACTACAGTGCATTACCGTTAATGAAAGACAGGACAAATTATTTCAGGCTCAAAATTTAGACATGCTATTTATTGCTTATTAAATGATAGAAATATTTTACTAACCATAACATTTTTAAATTTTCAGATCACATAAATCGTACCTTCTGTTATTGATCCTCTTTAAATCTCAGTGATGTAGTAAATAAAACTTCCGGTCTAAATGTTCTCAAAATAAAAGATATCAAACACCCAAATAAAACGGAACACATTAGCGATTCAAAGCTTGTTAGTGAAACAGATGGTGAAACACCCATAAAATTAATCTGTATGCAGTCTATATCCCCAGGGAGTCTGAGTTTCCTCTGACTGTTCCCACCCCATTTCAGATATTTTGCCATTTTTGTTGTCAGAATGCCTGAAATGGAGTGGGAAAGATCAGAGAAAACTCAGGCAACTTGACAGATTGCTCAACCTCAGATGAACTTTGCCTTGGCCCACAGAGTGTATGTGTAGGCACACAGTGTATGTGTCATGCACCATACATTTCATAGAAAAAGAAGTCAATGGGCAGTGGCCTTGTCAGGCCAGAGACCAGCTAGTTCTGGTCTCTCTGACATGGTGAATAACTCATGCACTCAGCTCTATAAAAACTAGGGGAATAAGGATCTTGATGATTGAGAAGGGTATAGTTTTTTACTCTCAGTGGGCTGGTGCAAAGTCATATGCTCTTTGCTTATTTCACGTGCTGTCAAATAATCAGTTAAAAAAAAAATTGGATATACCTTTGAATAACACACTTGAACAATTGATTGACACAGGGTAATCTAAGCATGCTGAATAAAATATAAATGACCTCTTGTCATCATTATCAAAACAAGCCTTTTTCCAGTAATCGTGGAGACCGCTCCAGTGGCCTAGTGGTTAGAGCATCCGCCCCAGATGCGGGAGGTCATGGGTTTGAACCCTGGCCGAGTCATACCAAAGACTTCTAAAAATGGTACTAACAGCTGCCTCACGAGGCACTCAGCATTAAGAGGTTAGTGTTAGGATAATGTGACTGGGTGGGACATCATGCTACATGTCTGCGGCATCATGCCCCAGTGCTAGACATCACTTTAAACTGTCACACTGTAGACATCATAGCGATATGACTGAAAAATTGTTAAAGCTGCGTTAAAAATCTAACTCACACACACACACACACACCAGTGATCCTGGAAAGTCAGAATATGTTTATTTTTATCATAATTTCCATATTTTTGAACTTGGATAATTTAAAGCCCTGCAGTGCAAAATGTCTTGTTGCAGATAAATTTCTGGTGGTTGATTCTTGCCTTCCAGCAAACAAACTCAGTTTTAGCTTTGGTTGAGAACAAACAAATGTTTCATTTATAAAGATCAAGGTTAGACTGGTGATCAGCAGATTGCATGCTAAATTTGCATATTTCCAGTCAAATTTTATACTTCCAGTCTCTCACTGTCGATGAAGATATGTTTGTATCAGTGTACTTTAGTGGTTCTTTTCAGATGTTTTAAGGATTAAGACGCACATTTTGTTAAATTTGTAGGAACAAATAAGAAATATTAAAGGTGCAACAGGCTAGTGCTGCTACATATGACTGGTCTGCTGCTAAAACAAATTGGTCCCAGACCTCAGACCACATCATAATTTTCAGGCCCTGATTTGGGGTCTGTATTAGGTGGAAAGAATTTTTCAGAATGTCGACAGTTGTTCAGAATTGTGTCAGGGTATTAACCAGTTTCAGTAGTAATGAGAGCAATTAAAACACTTGGGAGTATTTTCGTTAGTCCAAAATATGACACATTCCACATACTTCAGGCATACCTGCCAACCATTATGATTTAGGCATAATTGGTACAATTTTATACATCAGCTTACATCTTATGTCTGCCTGTGTATGGATTATAATTTGGGTACATGGATGAAAATGAAATGAAATAAACCAATAAAAAGGAGTTTTTGTCCTTTTTTAAATCCATATTAGAACTCCAAACTTATTTTATGGGTGGAAAAAGTATAAAAGGGAGGCACTGGCAAATACTTAAAATATAACCAATATTCTGTTTGTTGTGGCTGAATATGGTTATATTTTCTTAAAAACAGACTGGTTTCTTCAATTTGAAAACTTGTCTTATGTTCACCAGATTATGGAGGAGAAATGGGAAGAGGACTAGTCTATACCATAAATAAGGGTGTAAAATGTGAAGCAAAATGGGTTTTATGGATGTTAATGAATGTGAAAAATGTTGATGGAGATGGGTCTTTTTAAATTTTACAGAATGTTGAACCAGAAAATGGATGTAACAGGGGAGCTTCTGAAATTAAAAAAGAATAAGTAACTAGTGTAATATAGTGCTCAGGTTTATGATATCTTTACACTCATATCATGATTTGTGGAGTCAACAGTAAGTTACAGAGGAAAATTAGATATGTAGACAGATAAAGTGTGTACAGTCATGTTTGAATTCTGCTGTAGATCCAGGTAAGTGAAGAAAATAAACATTTTTCATTGAGTTTATTGTAAATATGACACGTAATATGTACAATATATTTTTGTCTACTCAGATTATACTTTTTGTCCACTTAGAGTACACTTCTACCTCTTGTGACTTGGCAGATATGTCCATGGTCCACGTGTATGGCTGATTCATGCGAAATTATTGCAGCATTGTCATTTCTTTCAGATACAGAGAATGCAAAGGTCACTTCATGTTTTCTCAATTTAACATCTTTACAACATGCTTGCATCATATTTGGCAGTTGACTGCCGCCTTATTCTGACACCAGTATCAGCTCTGTCTTTTTTTTTCCCAAAGAGCAATGTTAAATAGCTTAACATAGTAGTTTTATCCCTTTTGTTCAACTTTTGTGTCTTTTGTTTAATGTCTGTAGTTATGTTTCAGGCTACAAGATTTTGGTGTAAAATTTCACAGATAAAGTTTGAAATCATTTGTTTGCAGTCCAGTGAGGTGCAAGTGATACTCAGCCATACCTGCAATCTGGGTCATCTTAAGGGGTGGGCGATACGGGCAATCGCTTAGGGCTCCAAGTTGTGGGGCATCCATATTTTGATTCATATTTTACTTAGATACACATACAGCTTTTCATTAAAATGTTTAGTTAAATGTTTTTGCTGAGAATGAGTTGAATGAGGGTCAGAGGTCTCCATCTTCTTTCTTTTCCAGCATGAATGCGCAAGAGTCCTGTCTTTCTATTCTGCATGAGTGATTAAAAGTTATTACAATTTTCATTGAAATGGAATCTGTAGGATCTTGTAATAAAATTGAGTTGAACATTGAGGATACCTGAAGACTTGATTCCAAAATCTGAACTAAAGCTTCCAAGCACATCACCAGCTAACCATGTGCAGCATTGAATTTAGTCAGAATGTTGCTTCTTAATGTGAGAAAGATTCTTTGTTTCAAGGAGTCATGGCCACGTGTTTCATATAAAGGCACTCCCAACTGTTGTTTTGATTGTCACTTTGAATATTTCCTTAATTCATTGATACTGTATAATTACAGAAGAGGCTACCAAAGATGATGAAAAGGATGAAGCTAAAAAGATGGAAGAAAATGTTGAGAAAGAAGGTGAAGATAGTGAGAAGGACAAGAAAGAGGAAAAGGATGGTAAAGATTATTGTCATTGCTACAGCTTGAATAGTTCAGTTGTCTTTTCTGTTTTAAAAGATTAGATTAGAATGTCATAATTTGTACTAACAAGGTCTAGTTATTATTCTTGAAAATCAAGAACTAGTATCTGGTTTGAGAGGGACCGTAAAGAACATTTGGGAGAATTAGAAGAAAGGAGAGTAATTACTTAATGGAGATAATTACTAAATGAGAGAGTATTACTTAATGGACCATACAGAGTTGAAAAATGCAGGAACAAAATCAAATATCCATACTTTCAGTTCTGTAGCTGGTCAATAACATTTTTATCCCCCACCATCATATCTACCCTCGTCGTTCCATCCATCCATCTGTCAATCCATGCAGCATGCCTTGATTAGGGTCATGGTTATCTCAGTCATTGTCTTGGTGCATCCCTGTTTCAAGACCATTTCTAGTTTAATTTATCTCACCTAACATTGCATCTGTTATCATCACAATAAAGTTCCTTTTCTCATAGGTCATTAGACTGTTCTCCATCTCATGGAAAGTTAAAATTGTCATGTCTGTTTGTCTCGACTTCTGTCATAGTGTGCAGGGTCAGACATCAAGCCCTTAGTGGTAACCCAAAACGCTGGAGATTTCTTGGAAATCTCCATTTATTGCAGTAGGCCAGCCCATTTATTGTGGTGGGCTAGTCCATTTATTGCAGTAGGCCAGCCCATTTATTGTGGTGCGCTAGTCCATTTATTGCAGTGGCTAGTCTGACCCTAACAGTGTTCCATGAAACCTTTATGTCATAAGTACTTGAGTATCAAACACAAATGCATATTAATGAGATGGCCTTCCATCTGATTGGCTGAGCTTGTTACCACTCTGGA
>JAECUM010012607.1:0-62366 GCA_016617855.1 Megalonaias nervosa | reverse complement strand
TATATATATATTTGCAAACATTGACACACATTAAATTATTAACTTTCTAGCTGAAAAATACGAAGCATCACAGGTCAGAGTGCGTAGTAAATATTCAATGGAAGGTTTTAAATGACCAATTGGAGGAACCCTGAAAAGTAAGATGCCCCGGAACATTCTTACGATACCACGGACGCATGAAAATCCCTGAAAAGTAAATCAAGATTACAGCCTTCTTAGAAGACCCCTCTAGAGAAAAAGAAACATGTGGTCGTTGAAGACAGGCGAATAAAGTGTTTTCTTGGTTCTGGCTGATTGACCACTCAGTCAATAACTTGTTCAGAAATTGTCACGAGAGCAAAGTAAAACTGGACTTAAACTCCATCATTCCCATTGGTAATACAATATACATGGAACGCATAAGCAACCTAAAGTTTTGTTTCATTTTGATATTACTGTGTATATGTGTATTTGAACAAAACACTTTATTGAACTTGTTGTTAAGACTAATAAATTCTGAATAGATGTATCTTTAAGTGTGTGTGTGTGTGTGTGTGTGTGTGTGTGTGTGTGTGATTTGGGTTGTTAACGTAGCTTTAATAATTTTTCCATCATATCGCTACGATGTCTGCAGTGGGGCAGTTTAGAGTGATGTCTAGCACTGGAGCATCATGCCGCAGACATGCAGCATAATGTCCCACCCAGTCACATTATCCTGACACGATTCTGAACATTCCTAGCACTAATTTCTTAATGTTGATGGCCATTTTTATAAGTCTTTGGTATGACTCGGCCGGGGTTCGAACCCGCGACCTCCCGCATCCGAGGCGGATGCTCTAACCACTAGGCCACGGGAGTGGTCTGCATTGTTTAAGAAAATAATTTATTTTATAATAATGTACCTTAATAAAATAATGATTTGACTTCATAGATTTTATTGATTTCATATTTAAATATCAGACCTATATACCTGGAGTGCAAAATGAATTACATCCACACTGGTTCAAATTTTATATAGTACTTAGAAAAAACCATTGACTGCAACAATAATAACTCGTAACTTATTTACAAAACGATAGAAGACACTGAGGTATATGTGTTTAAATGATAATAAAGACAAATTATATCAACATAGCCTTGAGAAACATCCTTTCGGCCTTGCACATCAAGTGATCAAGCAAAAGAGCTTGAGCAACACTCGGTTGACGTCACAGTACATTTGCACTTATGATTATTATTGTTGTTGCTGCTTTATTTTTTTATTTCTGATAAGCTACGTAAACTGGAAAGAAATATTTATTGGCACTGTTTATTATAAAGTCTACAACTCTACAAGAAATAATCGATCTGGCATCAGATCATTATGAGAATCTACGCAAAACACACTTTTCAGGCAAGTGTTAGAGTTACAACTACTGAATTATTCATGACCAATATCAGTACAACATAACATTAAACACTGGATCTATTTATACCGAAAGTCATGAAATTTATTATTAGATCGTGAATAAATATATAATCATAAGCTTATTTGCCTCCTAACCTTTTGTAAGATGAATACGAAAGAAAAGTAAGTAGATGTTTTCATGCAAAATAAATACTAGTTAGAGTTACAGTTTCTGTATGCATTGCCTTATATGAAATTTGTAACTCAAAGATCGTTAACTCTATTACATATACAGTCTGTGCACACATAACCTCCAGCTTTGGTAGTTAAAAACCCGACACGGTTCATGTACTAAATGCTGACACAAAATATCATTCTGTTTTCAGGGTCTGATAGACAACAGTGTCCTTTCTACATTCCCAGAGGTGATCTCAACCTCACATGCATCCGAGAACCTGGCCAAACATGCAACTTCACGTGCGATAAGGGGTACCAGCCCTCTATATCGCCATCAACGATTGCTTGTGGAAACAATTTGGAATGGAACCATAATCCGGAAATTTTGTGTCAAGGTATGGTACACATTAAATGAGGATTTCGTTGCAAATTGGATATATTGTTCTTAAATGCAATCACATGTGCATTCTTCATTCCAGAACAAAACATGAGAGCCCAGAGCACACTGAATCTCAGAAAAGAATAATTAATGGAACGCATCTCTCTCTCTCTCTCTCTCTCTCTCTCTCTCTCTCTCTCTCTCTCTCTCTCAAGCTGTTATGTATATCTATTTTTTGTAATACTTAGTACACAATTTTATTTAAGTTTTTTAAGTTTTATTTATGGTTGTAAATTGTATGAAATATTTTTAGTTGGATTTTTCCTAGGTGACCCGAGTCTGTTAAGATCGTAAAATTACATAGGATCTATAAATAGGCAATTACTAATAATAATCGCAATAATAAGACTTAATGACGCCTTTGGATTAATTTCTCACTAGTTGATCGGGTTTGGACTATTCTAGAAGAATTCAGTGACTTCCTATTGGTTGGGTCAGGTCACATAAATAGCCAATGTGGAGGGAAAATGAGTAGTAAGATTCGTCACGTGAGGTATATTGTGAAATATAGTCGTAATAGGCGGTGTATATAAGGAGATAACTGTGCAATCATATTCATTCCGATTGTAGAGTCGAAAAATAAAAAAGACTGGAAAAGTTCGTAAAGTCTACACTTCACTGTCGACAGAAGAGAGTGCCGATTATGATGTGGTTAAGGAATGTATCTTCAAGAGTTATGACCTGAGACAAATCTAGAAAAGTTGCGGAAAACAGCCTGGGCAAATCAATGTCGAAATTACTGGGATAAAAATAACAACTATTTGAGAGATGGTGCCCAGCATAGAAGATTGATTAAGATTATGGTAACCTCGGAAAGCACATATTAGTTGAAGAATTCAAGAATTTAATCCATAATGATATCAAGACCTATCTTGATGAGCATAAGGTGGAGAAGTTTGGAAATTCTACTCACACAGATGATTATCATTCCTTAATTCTCAAAGTTGCATTTGTAAAGAAGTCTTCCTCTCAGCATTTTTTGGGGTAAAAAAGTAATCACAGTCTCATATGCGTACCTCCAAATCTCGATATGACACAACTGTTAAGAAATCAAAAATTTGATAAGAACGATCTGAAATCCTTATCTCTTCCTACGTGGACTTCATGTAAAATGGAACGGCACGTCATTCCTGATTACTTCAGGTTGAAAATAACCAACATAATAAAGTCAAAGCTATTCCAAATGTTTCTGTTTCAAACTGGTTAACGTCATTGTCTTCTGTTGAAAGCATTATACTATTTGCGTCAAACATATCTCAGTTGAACAGAATTCTAATTTAGGGAATTATGAACTATTCATGTCGAAATGTTTTATATCACTTATTGGTAATTATGCCAGGTCGGTCCCTCTTAAAATATTTAGGGACACGGGAGCTTCTAAGAGTCTTTTATTATCAGGTTATTTGCCATTGTTCGATATTGTGCTTACAGTAAAAGCGTTGTTTTTTCATCGAGTTGAGTGTGGCTTTGTCATTGCTGGTCTCTATTGTGTCATTTTGGCATCAGACTTAATTACATAACCGTGACTGTTGGAGCCGTGACTTCTTTACCTATTGAGTGTATTCATTTATTACTAAGCGATGGCCTAGTTGGAGATAACTGACAAGCCTTCCTTGGATCAGATCGTTGATACTTTAGAAAGCTGATTGGGTAGACAAAAGATTAATTTGCACCGTTCTTTGTTTTCGCACATATAATCAAAACTGTACACACACAGTCCCGTGCGGGAACCAGTGTATTTGATCAAGATATTATCTTGTTAGCTTTGTTTCCAACCTGTCTCGGTGATTTATGTCAAAAACAAAATCTTCACCTATCAGTGAAAATTGGCTATAGGAAATGGCTCATAAAGATATAAGTTTGCGTGCAACGATGTCAACATATACGTACTTTATCTTTTATATTTCAACTAATACTGATAAAAAGCGACGTTCACATTTCATGGCGACGATATGCTACTGAGAATAGTTAGGCTAATCACTCTTTGTAAAGCAAAATCGGACGTAAACGAAGTTATAACAGCAAAACACGTTAATTTTTGCGCATCTTTTTGCCTTTAATGGACAGAAACTTTCGTAGAGTACACCGGGCGATATACGTTCTTCACTGTCAGAAAATTCAGAATATATATATATATATATATATATATATATATATATATATATATATATAGAGAGAGAGAGAGAGAGAGAGAGAGAGAGAGAGAGAGAGAGAGAGAGAGAGAGAGAGATTTGTCCATGTGTCGGATAATACATAGAAAAAACTTAGTTAATGTAATGAAAGATCAGATATATATCCATGCTTTATTCCTTCTAGCGCTTTCGCATCGTCTTTATGTTTGCTCTTAAGGTGAATACATCAAACCTTTACATATATATTTGTAAATAAAAAAATTGGCGTCATTATAATATTAATTAAGTAATTGTTTATACGACGAGAAATTAACACCTTCCCTATATTTATATTCCAGACTTGTATAAAACAATTAAATTTGTAATGTTAAAATGTGATGAATGTGCATTAATAATAGAAACAAAGATAAGAATATAAGAATAAGATATATTGTTAGCATGTCGTAAAGAACAACACTTTATCATTTATACTATCTGGGATAGCATTTAATTTCAATACTTAATCCGAACACGATGTGACGTTATTATTTTCGTATATTCTTCATATGATGCTAGTGTTCTGTAACGTTATATATATATATATATATATATATATATATATATATATATATATATATATATATATATATATATATATATATATATATATTATTTTTTTTCGTTACCAGGCAATGTATCAAGAAGTACTGGTGAAAGAAGTGGTGACGGGAATTTAGGAACTATTGTGGGGATCCCTGTTGGAGCTCTGTCTGGAATACTAATTTTCATTTTCTTCTTAGGATGGATTGCAAAGAGGCAAGATTACACTCTTGGAATTATACAATCATCATCATAACCCTCTATATATTATTATCAACAACGTTTACAACTTTTAATATGATCATGATGGTACCATCATCATCATCACGAAGAGAACAAGATACAAAATACAATCATTATTACCTTATTATCAATATTTATCACTTCACCCTCTAAACTGTTCTTCTTATCTTTATTTCTATTATTATTAGTACTATTAGCATTATTATTATTATAACATGATATAATTTCACCATATGTGTGTGTGAGAGAGACAGAGAGACAGACAGAGACAGAGACGGAGAGACTGACAGAGACATAGAGAGAGTTAACCTTACTTGAGCAAAGATTTAGACAAATGCAGAATAAGCAGATACAGAGATACAGGGACACTCAAAATACTAGTTCTGATCGTCTATACTCGTACTATTTATTATTAGGTGCAGTGTACCAAAATCACAAAGAAGAGAGCCAGATCATGTGGGGAGTACATGTTTGAGACCAAGAGAGAATCATGTACGGAATGTTACCACCATCAGACAACAGCCTAATGCAGATGGTATGGGGAGCGTATCATCCTATGAATCTCCTTCATATAATGGCCTTTACGTCCATTCTGTACAACGGACCCCAACTATCTCCAGCAGTTGCAAATATGATGGACCTCCCCAGTCGTACGGCAAGACTCCAATCGCACCTAACGAATCCCCACCCACATATGAAGAAGTAGTTACGGACCCTTCTGGATTTAATTTATATATTTAAATTACAATGCTTTTTATGAAAAACAATACTGAGCAATAAGAAATATGTTTCTTAAAGAAACATACTTCATAAAATAGATTTTATTTTTGTATCAATGTATCTCTTCATCATTTGCATTGAAAAGGCAGTACTACGGAACGATATGCAACTGAATCAAGTTATAACGTAAGTGTACGAATACATACATATATAAGGTCAAAGGTTAATATCACTGTTACTGAATAGTGAAAAATTGTTTCAGTGCACTAACTTTAATTGTACACGACATTCCTCAAGACTCTATGTATATGGCTTGCACGTGGAGTAAATAGGAAACCTGTGAATCTTTGTGAGCGTCGTCAGAACGAGAAAGTTCAAGGTCAGTGTGACTGAAAGAAATTGTTCGCATCATTAAACTAGTTCTGCGTCATCTGGAGTAAACTCTGGGGATCGTATACACTTGGGGTGAGGAGAAAAGCATGTAAACCTTGAGATCAAAAGTTAAGGCAACAGCGATTTCTTTAGAAATGTTAAAGATGTGATTAGACGATATGCCTTGACCAAAGTTTGTCTAGATATTGCACTTAAAGAATGGAAGATGCATTTTATTTGTGGGTAAAAGAAAATCAAAGATGACGGTGATTGTGCCTCGAAGTGAAAGTAGAATTGTTCCTTTAGAGCAAGTTCCTTCAAAAATACTTTTTTGATAGCTTGCACTTAGAGTAGTAGAGAGACTTCTAAATGTTAAAGGTCTCGGTGATGTTAAATCGAATAAGAATATGATGGTTTTGTATATTATATTTTGCTTGTCTAAAACCTGATTAGAGCACCATTAAACTCGTGGCTGCCGTATTCACATCTCTATTTACGGTACTCTTGTTACAAATTATATCGGAATGTTATAAATATAGAGACACTGGAAAAAATATATTACACGCATTTCAAACCAATGATTTCGAAAGCAAAACTTCAGTACGATCGTTAGGCACGTTTAAGAAATGATGATAACATTTTGCTTCTCAAATGCTTAATTTTCAGGATTATTTTCTTAAGACATTTGCTGAACAATTTGTCGGAGGATAAGGATGAACTCGTTTCTTTATGTACCCAAAATACCATTAAGCCTAAGAAATTTTTGCAGGCTGCTTTCCATCAATTTCTGATAAGAGATTTTACAAATTTCTTTCTTCTACGTTTTTCCACAAATAGATTCTCTTTGTATATATTCGAATATAATTAGCATAAACAATACAGATGTAAGTTTCAGCACACCTATCCCTTATTTAGCCTACAATGTTTAATTAAAATTCTTCATTCATCATTGAAGTAGACTCGATAAAAACCTCCTCATACATTTTTAATTTGCCATACACAATATTTGTCGACATTTTCCCATATTTTCTTACAAAAATGAAGAAGAGAAAACAAAGTCAAACTTTTGTTATGCCTCCAAATAAACCACGTATTTAACCCACAATGTTCAGTAAATTAGAAACTATGAAAAGCAAGTTTTACACACTTTTACCATTTCAAAAATTCGTTTTATACCATTTCATCCACAAAACTGAGCAAAGGAGAAACTCAAAACATACTGCACATCTGTACAAATGATTTATTTAGACCGAAGATTCAGCGAACTTCTTCAAGTCGCTGACAAGGAAAGGTGATGACTTTTTCCTGCCACACAGTTCTCAACATACCCCAATTATGATAGTTTTTAAATCTGCGAAAATAACAATAAAGCAGAGAACAAAATGTAAACAGTATTCTGCATCTGCATGAACAATTTAATTGGTATCAATAGTTCCAATGAAATTCTTCTGGCAGCTGATTAAGAGAAGCAATGGCCATCTTTCGTATTACAACTTTCCATATAAACTGTCGACAGTTATTATATAATTAAATGTGAAATAAAGAATATTATTGGTGAAATATTTGTCCTAATTCTTTAATTAATAGAGAAGCGCTACCTCCAGGTTTCAAAATGATTTGCTTGTTGGTTTTAGTGTCGATGAGGAGATCTGCCAGTTGGGTCAAGGCTACTTTGTTTCTGTCAAAAAAAGCGTTTGGTTTGATGAGGGATGTGAATGATGCCTTGAAGTAACTGACGTGCTGTCACCCTAAACCATCGTAAGACTTCTCTGAGACTGGCTTATAAGACACGAGCACATATTTGTGGACTTTTTTAGGCGCCTGATGCCGTACAAGGCAGGAATCAATTTGACGGGAAGATGAGACTGACGGGACGTCATGTTGACGATGTGTGAGACAGGCCAAAAGTGTCCGAGGTTTCTAAAGAATTTTTAAGTCGACGGGGACGTGTACATGACAGGGCCTCCGTCTCGGCACCAGTGGTGAAACAAATTGGTACGAAATCGCAAATAATCGGGGGTAGTGGGTTTTAAATCCACGAGTAAATAGGTGTGATGGGCTTGAGTGGCACAGTTTAATTTCTTCTTCGTTTTCTCCTAACATGTCGTCGAAGAGAACCAGATGGGTTTGACTGGGGTCAGACACGATCCCGTCGTCTTCGCTAGGAATGCCTTCCACAAACACGATGGAATCGCCTTGATTTTCTCGCAGGAGACTGTATGCCAATTGCCACTCTTTGTAACATCACACGATACTTTGAGGTGGACGATCGATCAAATGATTTTTACGTTTGATCAAACGTTTGACAAATTCGGTTTTGCCTGAACCGTTCGGTCCAGCAATTAACATGTTAAAGGGATAACGAGATACAAGGCCTCCCAACTGGCACGATCTAACTTTTCGTCGATGACTTTGAAAGTAGAGGAAGAGGGAGCAGAGACAGCAGAGGTAGCCATAGTGAAGGTAATGTCACTTTTGAAACGAACACAGAGAAGACAAGAGTTTTTATACGTTTTCAGGACACGTTTATTTTTAAATAAAATTAAAATTGAACACGAAAGACAAAAACTCATAAAAGCCAAATGGTTAAGTACATCGATAAAATACACATCAAAACGATCAAAGTGGAATATAAACAAGGCACTGTACAACATTATTTATGACGAAGGTGTGGTGTCCTAGGGACAGTGGGTAATGTTCTTAGAGTCTCTACACTTGGCACAGTCACACAGAGTCCTCCCGGAATGGCTTTTCGGGGACGTCCATGTCAGTGACAGTCCTGTCCTGAATGGGGTGGTTTTCCTCGGTGTCGGGTTCTTCTTCTGACACTACGGCTAACACAGGTTTAAAAGTTACTTTTTTCACTGTACGTTTGACTTCATGATTACAAATCTTTGGCATAGTCAACCGCTTTTTTTGACCAAGCCTCGAAACCAAGACTTTTCCAGTCATGTATATCTTGCCAGTGAGGGTGTAAATCACACGCTACACACACATCTTCGTAAACATCTTCAGTGACTAAAAGTTGACGAATCTTTTCTTCCCGTTGAGGTCGAGATGTAACGAGATGAAAGAGCAAGGTTTTTAACAGAATGAGTCTCTCGTGTACATTTAAAGGTACCAACCTCATGTTTTTGATGGTACTGTGAGGTATAGATCGTAAAGAGTCCACAAGTAAGCGGCTGGTAAACGAAATCCCAGAAAGGAAGTCACTAAGACACACATCACACGACGGCGCAAATTCATTGGACTAAATGCTAGTAAAAAGCGTTGGTAATCCTCCACTGTCTGAATACTGTCATTGATTTCCTTCCACGGTAATTGCTTTATCACTAATGATAAAGGCTGTTTCAAGGTAGCAAGTTTTTATACCCTCTTTTGCCGGAGGTAATAAGTGTACCTTTTGCACAGAACTGATCGTACTCCGTCGGCGCATTTAAACAGTTTAGTCACTAGCTCACACACTACACATCGCATATAATTTTCCTCTAGAGACATATTTGATAGCGTAAAAGAGTTTGGTAATCCTCCATAAGTCTTCCTCTGGAATTCGTTGTAGTATGGACACTATGTAAGTAGAATCAGTAGCAACCAAGGTCTTCTGGCCCTTGGTCAGTTGATCAATGTCTGACCATTGGAACGCTTTCAAATGAATCAGTCCTCTTATAGCATTCAGGTATCAGTGGCTAAACCACTGGTGACATAAACGATGCAATTGTTCTTTGCGTTTGACTTGTATTTTGACAAACTCTCGGTAAATGCACAGGCAAACCTCGAATGATCTCTTGTAAAATATCCATGAAGAGATTACTGAGGTCTTCCCACTAAAGGTAGGTAGTGACAGTGCGGAGACCACCGAGCATGTTCTAGGTAAGCTGAATCTTTCTGCTCCCACTGGTGAAGTGTCTCACCGCAACTGAAGCACTTGACTTTATCACCTTCGCTAATTGGCTAATTCTAGGTCCTCCCAGATATTTAAGCCGCTTTCCTTGGAAGGTTTGAAAACGACTGTCAAAGTCGCAGTATTCAGGCAAACGCACAGGGAACGAATATTCGTTTTTCACAGGCTCATTTCGATGAGGATACGGTGAAACCCTCAGTAGTTTGCTCAGGCATCGATGACATCTGTAGGGTGGTAGACGCATGGTTTCACATGGGGGATGACATTGACAATGAAAACCAGTAAAGAATCCACGATAACGAGTGGCATCGCTTTCGTATCCGTCAGGTTGGACACTCACAGCATCACTTTTAATTTTAGGTGTAGTAGTAGTAGTAGTCATAGCAAACTTCCCATGATGTCCTGCTGCATCGCTGAGGTCACAGCGTACGGCATCAATGCAATAGCAAGGAACATCATCACACTCCACTTGAGAATCACCAAACTTGAACTGTGTCTGTTTGTTAGGATTCATCCTTCTCGCTTGGCAATTGTAGTCACAATGAACTATCGGTCTTGGACGTTTTCCCTTTTTATATGCTGACCAATATCGACGTGTCCGTACGGTAAAGTGAAGTGATTGGGAAGCCGCACTCGGTTGTGGTACACGATTTGATACAGTTTTTCCAAAGGTCGACTAACTATTTGGTGTGTGGCTAAACGTACAATGTTGTGAGGCTCGTAGGTGGTCACTTTAAAATGTTGATCCTCTCTAGACTGCAAAGCTTCTTTCAATACCCCTAAGTTCAACATTGACTCGTGCGATAATTGAGAGGCAATCCTTTCACTTTACACTCCGTGTGCACTTCTACTTGTGGTTCCCGGTATTCGTAGCCGTAATTTTTGGGACTGCCACTAGCAAAACTTAGAATCTTGTCGTCAGGGTGCTTCTAAATGCTCTCCTTCGATGTCAGGGTGGCGGTGACCAAGGCGATCGATGTAGATGCAACTGTCCGTGTCAAAATACATCACACGACCTCCTAAAAATGTTGTAAGGTTTCGTATAATTTTAAACGAGCATGGGCTGTCACGTAGCCTGCAATAATGACATTTCCAAATTCGTCAGCCTACACAAAGTCAAGTTCTTCTTCGTAATTGACCAGGATCAAGTCTTCACGAAGGACGTCCACGTGTTTCATGTATTTGGTTTTGTCGTGAATCAGCTGATAGTAGCGGGAAGGTTCTATCAAATACTCTGCCTTGGGTAAACACGGTTGTTGTGCCATTTTCCCCCACAAACAATTCAACATCACTTTAGCAAACGATCGTCGACCTTCATTCTTCTCGATGTGATCTAAAGTGATGCCTTCCTGCTCCAAGTATTTCTCTTTGAATTTCTTTTGGTCTTCGGAGTGTGGCACCAGGAAGGATAGCCGCTGGCTTCTTCTTTCACTTTCAAAAGGCATCCACGTAGTCTGCGATAATGCCTTTCCGAGACTCGTCACCCTTGTGGCATTGTTCTGTCTTGGGGAAAGTGGTAAATTTCGTACACTTCTAACAATTGGTATCCCAGGTCTAGAGCTTTGAACAATTCCACGCTGACCCACGTTCCTGTCAAGGCGCGTTCTTCCTGGGTGTGCTGACAAGGTTGGTCTTGGTTGCACGTTTCGACACAAGTACCACACAAGGGACACATCAGTTTTCCTTGGCAATGGTGAGGTAAAACGGAATGGCACAAGTCCGTGGGAGGCAAGACTTTACCTGTAATCAATCCTTCGTATTGGCGAATGTTGTCCAGGTCAGTGTGTTCCATCAGCAATTGCGGGTGCCCTGCGGGAAAGTGACAATATTTGCACACGTATGGATACAGCGAAGACACGTCCAGGTATTGGATTTCTTCTCCTTTCTCTTTGTAGGCGTGGTACAAACAAACAGGTGGCATTCATCCGTCCACCATACAAACTGTCCCTAGGGTTTAGAGGGTCCACCAACTTGTAACTTTCCACCGTACATTTACACTCGAGATCGGTTTTCAAACGGTGATTGTACTCGTGTTCCCACATTTCCACCACTTGATATCCTTGCTATTCTAACTTTAAGCGTCGCTGACAAGTGGCCTTGTACAAGTCTTCCATGGTACGTTGTAAAAACTGATTTTGGATGTACCGTTGAGGGTAGCAGATGGGACATCCATGAAATAAGCAACCATTAAACTCGTACACGATCTTAGGGTTTTCTAAGTCCCAGCCATCCACCGAATTGGTTCCAATGGTCGTTTCACCTCCTACATTTCGGGTATGTTGGATCCATTTGTCTTCCTTGTCTCACAAGTAATGTAGTCAACTTATGGCTTTGACCGAGTATTGACGTTTGACAAAGTTCGTCGTTTGAGGGCGTATGACAGCCAGGGTCTTCTCGGGCATGAATCGTTTGCGGTACACTAAGGAACACGCTTTGGCAATGGTGCAGGTCTTTTTCAAAGGATCGATCCCTCCGTGCTCCATGAACAATTCTCGAAATTTTCCCTAGCATTGCCGTAAAATGTCCACGTCGGAAAGACAATACTATAACATTTCTTCCGCAAAGTAGAAGGGGTCCGAGGCGTGAGTGTGGTACCAAGCGTAGAAAGCTTCTCGTTACTCGGTGCCATTTTGTCGGGGTCTTATTAGTGAGCATCAGGCAAATGGGGTAAAACGGCATATTGATTGGCTTCGGTATTAAAAAAGTGCGAAAAATAGCCTTTGGCCATTTCTGTCATTCCAAACGTTTTAGGCATTCGGCTCAATGGCATAGCGAAGTAACTCATCGAATCTTTCAAGTGCACTTGTCCCACTTGTATGGAAATGATTTTGGCTCCGTTCAAAGTCACTTTAGGACGTTCGGTACTTTATTCCGTGTAGTATCTGAGAAGAAATTGTCCATCGTACCCTGAGAAATTGTGAGCCATCACCGTGGCATAGCGATGGCAATCTTCGTAAAGTTCAATGTCCTCTTGACACCACGTTTCGTCGATCGGGCTTAAGATCCATTGGGCAAAATCGGCCTAAGTGTTCGGTCCCCGAAAGATTTTTTCATGTCCTCCAGGAATTTTGCTACAGTGAGGGCAATGGCTGAAGATAGGTTCTTGGATGCAATTCTCGCGAGCTCGATGAGCCACGCAGAAATTAGGAATGTGAATGCCAGTCTCTTGCATGCATTTGAAATCGCAAAAGATGAAATTTCCTTATTCTTCTTCTGGTCGTCTTCTTCCTCCTCCTCCTCCTCCTGTTGGGGTTGGTATTTTAGAATGTAGCAATCGTGTTCTAAGTCCACGATTTGGTGACAAATGTGACATCGTTTCTTTCCTGAACATAGGTGTGCCTTGGCATTATTGCTACGTATAACTTGTCCACAAGTAGATCACAATCTCAAGAGTTGACAGGCACTTTTCTGCTGTGAACCTTGTGTCTTCAGATGTTGTTGGTAACAGGTAGCGCTGACAAACGTTTGCTGACAAGCAGGTCAATGCACTCGTTTTTGTCCATCGTCAAGACATGGTTTAGAGGCCAAAAATCCCTCACATTTCGATGCACAATGCTTATGTTTCTCTCGATTGTTATAGCCATAATCACATTTCTCACAATAATAACTGTATCCCAGGAACCCGGTGATACTGGTAATGGTATCGAAATGTTCATCATGATGATAGACGTGAATGTACTTTCCGTCTTTGAAAATTTTGCCTGGAAACAAAAGAGGTCCGCGCACATCTTGAGGGTGTACATTCAAGGTGTAGCGTGGAGCTAAGACGTCTTACAATTTTTGCATTTCAGAAATGCCACAGGCAGTGTCTTTGAATATCCCCGCTTGCTGTAACAGGAGTTCTGCTTCTCTTTGTTGTTTGGCTCGGTTCGATTTTCGAATAGTTTGCCAGGCTCTTTTCCATTCTGCCGTGTTGTGTTTGTCAGCATACGTTCGTCCCACCACGATGGCACGGTTTGAACACATCTTGTCTTGAAATACGGACGAGGCTGTGTTTGGTTCTGCGAAGGTCGTCCACCAATAACACCTTTTTGCATCCGGTCCCTTTGGAAAGAGAAACGTGGGCCATGTACAGTGTCGCTTTTCCATCGGTAATTTGAAATTTGTCGTTGGACTACTCAACGTGTTGAATCTTGACTTTGGAAGGTGTCAATTCTGATGGCCTGCTAAACTCGATCCAAACCGGGGACTTCAGACTGTCGTGATAAATGGAAAGTGTCAGGCGATCGTCTTCCTTGGCTCGACATTGTCGTTTCAGTGTGGTTAACAAAGAATCCCACAAATCGGTGATGAACCCCTCTGCTTTCTCCATCAGTACGACTGACTTGAAACTTCACCGTGTACTCCCCCTCCTTTCGAGATAAAAGTCAAGATACTTGCTATATCTGTCAGAAGAAAGGGCATTGGTCTTCAGATTGTCCAATACGTCAAAGTAAGACAAGCGTCAAAAGAGACAAAGATCAAGATACCTTTTATCATTGTCAAGAGAAAGGACATTGGTCTTCAGACTGCCCTAGGAAACAACAGGAGCAGGAGGCATAGAGGGGTTCCGAACAGGAAGCAGAGGTACCCTCGGAAAGGGAAGAACCCAGACACGTCCAGAAAGAGAAGAAAAGAAGACGAAAAAAAAGTGAGGAAGAAAAGGAACAACCTGTGACAGTGAAGAAATTCAAAAAAAAAAAAAAAAAAAAAGGAAAGTGAAAAGAAAGAAAAATGAACTTTTTAAAGAGATGTGCTGCGAAATTGGATTGTAATTTGTAAGAGAATATACCAGAAAGAGAAACGTAAGTGTCTCTTAGTTTTTATTTTTATAATCATAATAAGGAGCTACACTCACGCACTCCCACACATACATCATGGGAAGAATCATGGGAAAAAAGGGTATTTTGTGTTTTAATTGATTTTGCCAAACATTGAGTAGTCTCTTTTCGAGAGAGATGGGTGGCTCTGAAAAGGACCGTTGGGTGTTTTGTTTTATTTTTTTTTTTTAAAAAAAAAGAAACTCAGGAACGGAAGTAATAAGCTTTAACTGCCTTATCCCTTTGCCACTGTCAAGGCCTACTTCTGGACCTGCTACTGTCGACGATTTGATAGAAATCACTAGCGTTGCAATCTCAGGTGTAGTGGGAGTGTTAACGGGATTGGAGTGTTTGGCTCGGGAAGGTCTTTTTCTCTTGGGTCGTATTAAAGAAGTCTGATACATTTCTTTAAGATTCCAAAATGTTTAAGAGTACCGTCACCGTTTGACTTTCACTCTCCTCCTTCTCTCTTAGACCTTGTTTGTTCTCTGCTTCCTCTTCTTCCTGTCGTTTTCTTCTTGCCTCATCTTCTTCTCGCTGTTGCTGTTGAATGAGAAAGGCTTCTTCTGCTTCTTTCTGCTATTGCAAAAATTTCTCCAAGTCTTCTTTCTGCCTCTGTTTAAAATCCAAGACGTACGGTACGAATGGGGAAAGCGGAGAAGGTAATGGTACCGGAACAAATTCTTGTGAAGATAGAAAATCCGCTAAATCCCAATTAAAATCGTTCTCCTCTGGAAGTAGAATTGTGGTTGTTTTAGTAGCCGCTGCTATGCCATCACTCCTCGACTCCGCAGCCGGTGCACCCCAATTCATTGTCTTCTTTGTTTCCGTCATGTTCTAACTCTGTCGCATTGATTCACTGCGCACAGACGTTAGCGAACCTATATAGGGAATGTGACGTCACAGGCATCTCTCTTCGGATTGGAAGACAGACTTCGCACTATGACTGAATTTTGTAACGCGTGTTAGGATTGGTAAAAGAACTCAATCCGTTTCGATCCGATCTTCCACTATAAATAACCGCTGTTCAACTCATTCCGTTCACCTGTTCTCGTCACAAGATGTGGACTAACGTAGAATCGTCTACCTTCATATCGTCGATGCTATTCAACCCAGACTATCCCATGTATGTCAAATCATCATGGGCAATTACCAAGATCACAGAGACACCCCTTCGGAAACGAAGGATCGATGTGGAGAGACAAGGCTGAGTGAAGATAGTCTTAATCTACAGTCCAGAGGTCAGACGAAGTTTGAGGAAGAGAAGAAGATCCGTGTGATGCCCTCTAAGTTAACTGAATGATGTTGGAAAAAAACAGGGCCACTCCATTGCCTCGAAAAGATACCTATTCTATCTTGCCTAACAAAATTTTTAGTCGATTTTTTGTGTGATAGATTTATGTCCATAAATCTATGTATGTCTATGTCTCTGTCTATGTCTCTAACCCTTTCTTTAACCACGTCTCTATGTTTATGTCTCTATTTGTCCCTAGAGTAACGCGTATATAGGTCAACCCCTTTGCCACACTGTTCCGCCCGATTGAGGTCAGCCTCTTGCAAAATTGTTGCCATTGTTTCCCCAGTGTCCAGTACCATGACGTCACCCATGTTAAAATGCCCTTTGTCCCTATAGTGCCTGTGCCCTGTCAGTAATGCTAATTCCCATTGTCCTTATAAATATTGTCCCTATGATGAAGGGATCCTATTTGAACATAGAAGTCCCACTGTCCCTATAGTACCCCCCTTCACTACTACTATTTCATTTCTGTAACTAGATTTTGTTGTTTCACGCCAAGCAGTAAATTATTTCTTCGGTGGTAGTGTAAAAGTGACACTGTCTTGCTTGAAAATTTGATAAATCAAAGTGGTATTTCCCGATCCGGATGGTTCTGCAAGAATGCGCGTGTTGGGGCTTTGAGATTTTACGAAACCTTCCGTTATATCAAGAGTCACACCTGTTTCACTTGATGTAAAACTACAACTAAAATATACAACCATTTATGGAGATCTTCTGCAACCTTCAGAGTAAAATATAACCATTTATGTTCATAACATCATGTATGTATAGAACATGGGTTCCAAGTAAAATAAACCTTTTATTGGTAGTGTTTTCACTCGAGATGTACATGTCTGCATATAGGCACAATAAGAATAGGCATTGCTCATTAAATTATGAAACAACAAATCATTTTGATTCAGATTAATAGAACTAAACATATTTGCTCTGTAGCAATTGTTGATGTATGAAGTAGTTGCTTTATTTTACAGCATCACTTTTGCGACAGAAAACAATGCTAGCAAAACTAGATTCACGGGTCCAACTTTTTCATTAGCTGCTAAATGTGTACCATCGGCTTTTTCATTTTTAATTTCATATAAATGTGTGGACCTTTTAATACTCACAGTCTATTCAATTGTGGCCACGTATAAAAAAACACAATAAAGACTATCTCCAGAAAGTTGATGAAGAAGACGAACCTCCTGAAAGTAAACCTAAGAAACTGCTACAGTGTTTTATTCTCCGCGTCCTTACCCCGTGTCTCTGCGGATTATTACAAACATTGCCTCGTTCTACTGGCATGCCTAGAAATCTCCTCAGAGTTATGAGCGTTATGTCCAGCAGCGCAAGTGAACAGAAAGGTTCTAGTCCCATTCCCAACATCCTATCAGCTCGGACCGGATACCATGGTGTATCCGTAAGAAATGTACTTTACCCTACCTGCCTCAGCACAATAAAACCACAAACGTATTGCTGTTCCATGAAACACCCAACGAAATCCATCACTCTGAGCAAGGAATCCTAGGAGATTTTCTTCCGACATGATATAAAAGATCATTTCATTGTGCGAAATAGTCAGCTAAGAGAAAAGATCACAGTAAATTCGATCTCAATTGACACAATGTTATCAAGGATTACAGTTGTTTCCAGATGTCATGTTGCAAACAGCGAATCTACGGCTTTGTAACACTTGCATTGCTCTACCGAGAGGAAAGAACCGACTATAATGTGTGTGGAAACGTCAAAAAGATCGACCGATTAGAAATTTCGAGCTCTGTTAAAATCAAGACCATTAAACTATTCCTTATAGAGGTGAATGCATTGAACTACATTTGATATGATACCTAAAGATACAATAACGTAGGTATTACATGCATGAATTGCATCACACATCAAGATTATAATTATATTGTCCATCAATGAGAATACCATGCTATAAATAAAGCCATGCTTTTGAAGGGTGGATTTGAATTTATTGTTGTTGTTGTTGTTGTTGTTGTTTTAAATTCTGCTAATGAGGCAAGGAAAACCTGATTGCATTCTTGAATAAGTTGAAGTTGTATTTCGTCCAGAAGTCACAGCAACGCCCTGCGGCAAATTATCTCCACCAGGTGACGTCAAAACGAGGATCACGAGTAAAACCTGCATCCGAACATAAGTTAATCCTAACTTCCGTACATAACTGGGGTCGAATTGCTTCGATTCTTCATTTGTTTTACGGTTGTATCGACAAAGGTCTTGTTATTAATCTAAAGCTGATCATTAAACTCTTCGGACACGACAAAGAATAAAGAAAACGGATCCATAACCATACTTACTGGCAGGTGTAAGATTATCCATACAGTCTTCTTTTTAACCATCCAAACTGCCACACCATATGCTGTATTCAATGCAGCAGTCCATAAGCTCAAGCCATTTAAGAATCGAGACTTAAAATAATATATTTTCTGTCACTTAAAACTGGATAAATTAAAAAGTAAAATGTACAATTCAACTTAGTAAACTTTCGTTCCTGAACACTGAATCTCTGTTGTTTAAACCTGTGTCAGCTCTGCAGACCCATTTTTGGCATATCAAGAAATCCGGTCTTTTTAGTTTTGTACTTTTACGACAATAGAAACAAAATCCATGTTAAAGTCCAAGTAGACTAAGGAGATTTTTCAAAGTGTAAAAGTAAATGAATATAACTATTATACGTTCATTAATCATGAAGACAATGTACAAGAAGACTATTTCAAAATTCTTTAATCGAAATCGAAATAACAGAGTTGTTTCAAAGTTTTGCTCGCATGAATGAAATTGTGACGAAATTTATTAATACAATACAGGAATTATATATATGCACATTTTCTTCTTTTCTTTTAAACAAAGTAAAGATTCGATGTCATAGATCTAGGTTGCATAAATAAATTGTCAAATATTTAAATGGAAAAAGAAGGTACCCTTATTTTAATTCCAATAAAGATACAATTATGATCGAAAATCAATATTAGAAAGACTGATTGATTCAAAATGGTCAAAATCGTAAAGAAAAAATCAGGCAAATAATAATATAAAAAATGCCTATGCGATGGTTTCTAATATCTTATCCATCGATGGTCAGTCGACGTCACATTTGAAATGAGAAGCTCCCCTACATGAGAAGTTTTTGAAATGTTACCAGTTCCATGCGCAGAGTGCAATTTTTTGAAGCGTCTAAACAGACCCGAGTTGCCATTTGTAACTCTTGCCTGCAGTAACTGTTCTAAGTTATACAGTCAGTCAGTACTTAAAGAGTCCTCTCGATATAGATAATTACATGCGTGCGTGTGTGTGTGTGTGACATATTTTTAATGTAGCTTTAAAACATTTTCAGTCATATCACTACGATGTTTGCAGTGTGGCAGTTTATATTGATGTCTAGCAATGGGTTAATCATGTAGCATCATGTCCCACCCAGTCACATTATCCATACACCAGGCCGACCAGTCCTAAAACTAACCTCTTATTGCTGCGCGCCTAGCGAGGCAGTAGATAAATACATAGATCTTCAATATGTTTACCACAAGCCTTTCATCGGGGAATTTGTATAAAATAAAAATTAATTCATGCATGAAATTTGAGCTTCCGTGAATCACAACATCCGTGTACTTAATTTTACACTGTCATCCAAGTTGCACATTCTTTACTTTACTACGTTAGACTGATTGGTGAATATCTACGAATATGACAAGCCTTAATTAATTGATCAGTGTGGACACAAGTGTTGACGATTATCCATAATCATGGAAAAGAAATTCATATTTTCAAAGAATGGTTTGATGTATTTTCTAGTTATGTGGTATATGTCCGTCTGTAACGTTACCTGTTGTAAGTATCTATTATTTTTTAAAACAACTGGACACACTGACTTAGTTTTCTTGGACCTAAATGGAAGGCTGCAAATTGATTTAATCTTAAAGTATTATGTTATTGGTTTAGTGTTTCGCGTCAAAGCAAATCATGAAGCAATCGGAGTAAAGTACCCTGGCTGGGGACAAAACACAGCAGCCGTCCCAGGCTGGTCCAATGGTCCGATTCAAATTTTCACAATTTCTGTGGTCAGTCAGGAAAGCTAACCATTAACCCACCGCGGCTCAGAAATGCTATAGGGGCAAATCATTATACGTACAGTATGCATAATGGAATATGCGTTCAATTGTCCAAAATGTAAACCACGTTTTGTTGGTATAATGCGATAAAAGGTCATGGTCTAATGTACTTGTCTCACTTCCGATTCCTCGTTAACGAAGGAAAAACTAATCTGATGGCTCTTTACATCGTTGTGTCATTTGTGTAGCACACACTATTGATTTGTCCTTAGCCGTATTCACGCGTTCTAATTTTTAATGAGTTAGACGGCTGATGAAAGTTACTTTAAGTAATAATTTACTGTGATTATATAATATAATCATCTGATGATAGTCCACCATCGTCTTTAGTACACACACCGTTTACGCGGAGCGTAGAGTCTTAGATTCCATTGGATGAAGTAGACGATGCAATAACATACGTTAACTTTGTCAGCGAGTGTGAAATTCGTCTGCTTTATATTCTTTGTTTTACATTTGGTTACCCCAAAAGGAAAGTAGGCAATAGAATCATTTTCTTATGTTACTTGACTAAGGCTCGTACAAGGTAACAAAGAAAAGAGTGAAGCCAACAAGCTTTGTAAATTTAACAAAATAATTTATTTCCCTAGAAAACAGGGTAAAATATGAAAAAGGACTTACAGTTTGTGAATACAATCCAAAAATTAATCATGGAATTTAAAAGTATAAGTCATATCACTAGAAACTTTTAAATGAATCTAAGTTCGAATCCCGACGAAGTTCCAAGATGGAGGACGATGACGTCAGATGAAGTTGTTGTACTGATGTCAACAGTTCCTCGTTGAATCACAACTTATAGTGTTCCAGTTTAGAATTCCAGAATAAATTTCCACTAAATGTCTTTGTCCACGAATTTTGATGAAGAGCACTTATATGTTTTCTAGAGTGAATAAATTATTTTAAATAAAAACACTAACCCGAACTGGTCACAACACAAAATACCTCTGAGCTCCTAAGGTATTGAGTTACGACTGTCTGAAAACACTAAAAGCATCTGTTTTAACCCGCGATTTTAGATCACATGATGGCTCACGTGGTCACTTAATTTGAACAACGCAGTAAAAAAACATGTCAATTAGCATGTAGGCTACTATAGCTTTAACTAAGAATCAAATATTACCACATTAGATATGAATTTAAAAAAAAAAAAAAAATGTTTACAAGAGAGCCAAGACGTGGGCTGAACATGACCTTGGTAATGACCAATCATTTTCACCCTTTGTTTACCAATCTCTGAACCAAGGTCAAATAAAAAATAAAATGTAGCAATACTTTTGCGTTCTAATCAGGTCAAAACAGAAAACTGAATTTTCCGAAAAAAATATCAAATCCAGTGAATAAAATCATCATTACAATAACATGTAATGAAATAAAAATAAAATAAAAAAGAATTTTAAACTAGCAATTATATTACATATACGTAACACTTAAAATCTACCGAAATATAAATCAGTTTGGCGGGTAAATGCGTGTTTGATAGAATGAATAAGTCGAAAAATACATTTATCTAAGAAAGGAAAGATGATGTTAGGAAATTGACTCAAGGAACTGAATAGGTGATGATTTCAAAGGTAATGCCTTCAAATATGTAAAGGCTGCCTATAACGTTCTTTGAAAGAGCATTATTGCAGGAAATGTACCTTATCACAGATCATTAGGCTGTCATTTGCTTTTTAAAATTCATATGGCAAAGTCTTGAATATATCTCAAATACTATAGAACGTTTTCATAAGATTATTGCTTTTAATATGATATTTCCCTTCAATATTTATATAGCGACTCCAGATGCATTCAACTCTTTGCACAATCTATTGTCATTAAACACATTTCAGCAGTCAGTATGGATTCATATCACCGGATGTTACTCGCTTTCAATTTGTGTGGAGATTGCCCCCACTGTGAGAATTGGTTGTGGGGAATTGGGGGTGGGGTGCTCCAATATTTTATTTAAACTATTGTAGAAGTCCCACCCAGGCTTGAGTTTAGTTGGAAGTTGAATCAGTGACAGTTTGATGTATAGCTCCGAGCCCCCAGTCAGCAATGCCGACGGTTAAATGCTAAAATATACAAAAAGGGTGAACTTGAATGAATAACAAATTAATAACAATTCAATAGTCAAATAATTCAAATTTCCCAAGTACACTCCTTCCGCTCGACAATTTAATAGCCTATTGCATCACTTGGTTCGTAGTGTGAGAGATTTCCACCTGTCCTTGTATTCTACTCATCTGTGTATTCTTCTCTCCTATCTCCTAATTCCTTCTCCTCCTCCTCCTCGACTTCTCCATTCTCCTTCTCTTCCTCCTCTATTTTCTCCTCCAGACTATTTTTCCTCCTCCACCACCTTCTATCCACCTTCTCTCCGCCGACTACACTTTTGTCGACTCCGACTGCTCTGCCAGTCTCAACTCCCGTCTCCCATCTTAGAGACGCGGGACTCAACTAAACCGAAGTTCTGTCCCCCCAAAAGGCTTCCTTTTGAAGCTTTTCTTCTCATGGAATCTACCGCTCTAAGTTTTACCGCCAAATTACGAGTGGCTCCCCGAAGTAACCCTATTGCACAGCGATCTGTCTGGGCATCTACTAACGTTTTGCTTGCGAGTTTGAAGTTATAATTCGGATCTAAGTTGTAGTCACACCCTCTATCTTAATTCCGATTGGATGTCGCTGTGGGCAGATCCAATCAAACTTAGCGGACAATGTCCTCTCGCTGTCTGTCCACGTGGGGACAGATGAGAACACGCCCCGTTCACCCTGAGGGCTTTCTTTGATCTCTGAACAACTATTTAATACCCAGTTGTAAATACTACAAGCCTTTGTCTAGCTGGCCCACCTATAGCCTGGCTGGCGGTCACTGTAACCTTGCATAAGGGATTAACACGAGCTTACGGCAATGTTTAGACATCAAAACGCTGTAATAATACCCTAGTTTATACACTTCTTGATAGCCGGGCCGAGCAAGCGTGACAATTTGCAATATTCTAATATGCTTTCATCTTACAGAGGACCGGCTTTGTCAGCTTTGTCCAGAGAAGTTTAATGGTAACATTGTTTTAACGGTTAAAGTTTTAACGGTTACATTGACTTATTTTGTAATGGAGCCCGTGGAGATTCGTGCACCTATATCTGCAACTCAGGATTTGTTACCAACGGCAGTTCACCTTGGTTGACATGAGGGGTCAACGGAGAGTAGATTGAAGATACGAATTCAATTTGCACAGGTTAAATGAATACACAGAACGCCAACAGATCCGAACATTTATAGATAGTCATACAACAAGTAAATTTAATACTGTCCCAGGTAAGGGAAATTATAGAACTATAGGTATAGAACGATTTCGAGATATAAGGCTGTTTTAACTTATAAATCAATTCCTTTATGTTACGTATCGGCTCGTTCAAAGTAACACAAAGAAAGAGTGAAGACAACAAGCTTTGTAAATTTTAACAAAAATTAATTTATTTCCCTAGAAAACACGGAGAAAAGGTAAATATGTGAAACAAGACTTACGATTTACGAAGAAGATCCAAAAATATGACCTAAAATTGTGAAAACATAAGTCCTGTGAATAAACAGTTCTAAATTGATACAGTCTGAATCTCAAGTTCCGGTCCAAGATGGCGGATGATGACGTCAGACGAAGGCTAACACAAAATGTCCAGAATTTTCACTGTAAAGCACAATTTGTATTGTTCTGTTCCGATTTAGAAATAATTTCATCAAATGTCTTTGTCCAAAGCCAGTAGTGTTGTTCTCCAGGGAAAATAATTATTTAGAAAGTAGACGAAATACAGTTACCACCACTAACAACACACATGTTGTTCCTAACACGTACGAATGAACAAACACCTCTCTCCAGCACAGAAATACCTTTTCCTTAAGGTATTAGAAACTCTGTAAGATGTTATGATGTGACTCTCAGCTATGACTGACCACGACTATGACTACCACTAAATATTTCTTACAGGTAACTGAGCATTTAAAACAAGCTAATGCGTCATTACATGTACACATGCACGAAAGACACGTGTGATTTCGCAATCCATCTGGACATTACGAAAGCCTAAACAAGTATCAGCCAATCATTTACACACCTACTGCTGAATGTTTACTTGCTACGCAAAATCCGTCATACAAAAATCGTGCTTACACGAGTCACATTTACGTTTTAAATAAATACGATGTTTCTAGCAAACTATTAGACCTTGCTAACATAATCATCACCATAATAATAATAATAACATTTAGTGGTATAAAAAAATAAATAAAAATGAAACAAAGAATTAGAAGAATTTAAATTTTAACACATGTGTAATTTAACTACAGGGTCGTAACACTTTCCCCCATAAAGAAAAAAGAAAGATTTATGTAATAAAGCTCTCTTTTTCACCAGATGTAAATTATACATGAGGTAAAAAAAACATTTACA
Organism: Megalonaias nervosa; assembly: GCA_016617855.1. Classification (NCBI taxonomy): domain Eukaryota; kingdom Metazoa; phylum Mollusca; class Bivalvia; order Unionida; family Unionidae; genus Megalonaias; species Megalonaias nervosa. The sequence continues at coordinate 37,799 of JAECUM010012607.1, read as the reverse complement.
TAAGAAGAACTCTTATGAATCTACACAAAGGTGTATATGAAAATGACATTTCTATACACGGGAAAGTGCGTCTGCAATTAAATTATCTTTTCCTTTAATGTGCCTGATGTCAAGATTGTACTCTTGCAAAAATAAACTCCATCTCAATAGTCTTTGATTCTTATTTTTCATTCTGCTGATGAAAGTAAGGGGGTTGTGATCACTAAACACAACAACCGGAGAAGGAGTTGAGCTGATATAAACTTCAAAATGCTGTAATGCCAGTATTAAAGCCAAGCATTCCTTCTCGATTGTTGAGTAGTTTCTTTGGTGTTTATTTAATTTCTTAGAGAAGTAACACACTGGGTGTTCAACACCATTTTTGACATCTTGAAGCAAAACTGCTCCAACCCGAACATCACTTGCATCCACAGATAGTTTGAATGGTTGACTGAAATCTGAAGCTGTTAAAACTGGTGCATTTTTAAGTATGGCTTTTAATCTATCGAAAGCCTCTTGACATTTTTCAGTCCAAAGAAACATGTTTTTCTTTCTCAACAAGTTTGTCAGAGGTTCAACAATATCAGAAAAATTAGAACAAAACTTGCGATAGTACCCAGCCATACCCAAAACCCGCATCAGCTGTTTTTTACTGACAGGCACAGGATCAGAAATAGCCTTGACCTTAGCATCTATAGGCTTAATTTGACCATGTCCCACCATATGTCCTAGAAAAGTAACACACGCACGGCAGAACTCACTTTTAGAGAAATTAATAGTCAAATTTGCATCCCTGAGTCTGTCGAAGAACTTCCGAATTGTGGCTAGATGTTCTTTCCAGGTGTCGTTGTAGATGATGACATCATCAATATAGGCATCACAATTGTCTAGACCAGAAGTAATCATATTCATAAGGCGTTGAAGAGTACTTGCAGAACCCTTCATCCCAAATGGCATTACTTTATACTGGTAGAGTCCATCTGGAGTCACAAATGCCGAAATTTCTTTTGCTCTTTCCGTTAATGGAATTTGCCAAAAACCCTTCAGAAGGTCGAATTTAGTGACGTATTTGGCATTTCCAATTTTGTAGATACAATCGTCGATTCTTGGCAATGGGAATGAGTCTGTTTTTGTCACACTGTTCACCTTCCTATAATCCGTACACATTCGGAAAGTTTTATCCGGTTTCGGAACAAGAATGCACGGTGAACTCCAATCACTCTTACTGGGCTCTATAAAATCATTTTCCAGTAAATACTGAATCTTTTTTCATGTATTCCTGTTTAAAAGGATTCATCCTGTATGGGTGTTGCTTGATGGGTTTCGAATCTACTATTTCAACGTCATGAAAAATTTTGTTAGTCCTTGAAGGCACGTCTGGAAACAAGTGTTCATATTCAGACAATAATTGTTTAAGTACAGTTTTTTCTTGATTTTGTAAATGAGAAAGTTTCTGGTCTAGATTTTCTATAACTTCCGAATTCCGAAGATTGTCGTTCCCAGATCAGTGGAATCCAACAGAATTCCTTCATTCAAATCCTCAGTTGGTGGGACAGGTACAACTAAATTAATTGCATGATTTACCTGGCTACTTCTTTTAAAATAGTAGTACTCCATTAATTTACTTAGACTTGAGTACTAATATTATAATTTAACTCATTCATTTTTTCTTTACATTGTAAGGGCCATAAAATCTTAATTGAAGAAAATTCTGCAGAATGCGCAAGAGAGAATGGACTTTATTACAGGACTCAAAAATTCTCTCTAGTAAAGTTTGGTGAAAACATAGTTTCACTTTTGACTTGAACTGCAGAATGCAAAATTCAAGTGTAACAAGCTGGAACATATCAGAATTGAAATCTGACCTTTGACCAGATTGATCGAATTTGAGAAGGCCAAATTGAGCAAAATTCCTCAAAGGAATTACCTCTTGAAAACTTGTTGACGCACACTTGATGGTCAACAAATTTTGGTTACCTGACTTGGTCTTTGGTAAGGGATCAACACAATCTACCATAATACTGATTGGCTCGTCAAATGCAGGAATTGGTTGCAGATGAGCTTTAGGTATCTTTTGATTTGGTCTTCCTACAATTTGACAAGTATGACAAGATCTACAAAACTTGCACACATCACTTTTAATTTTTGGCCAATAGAAGTGAGTCAAGATCTTGTGATACGTTTGATTTATCCCTAAATGACCAGCCATAGGAGTTTCATGGGCCAAACCAAGTATTTCCTGTCTGTAAGGTTTCGGAACCACAATCTGATATTTTACTAACCATTCGTCACTAGCAGGTATCTCGGGAGGTCTCCATTTTCTCATAAGAACTCCATTTTTTATGAAGTAACAGACAGGTACTTCAGTTGCTTCTTTTTCACTAACGGCCCGCTGAAACAAACAGGAGATCTCAGGATCCTTCTCCTGTTCGACGACAAGTGATTGTCGTTTATCACCCTGATCAGATAAAAGAGAATGAGTATTCAAAAGAGGATCACTATGATCAATACCTTTTGACTGATCCAAATTAGAAGTGAAAGTGACCTCATCAAAAGCCTGACCAATACATGTGTCAGCTAAAGGAATACATTCCTTATCAAAATCATTCTCAAGAGCTTTCTTTGCCAAAGCTCTGGTAACTGCACAAGCTGGGAATAAATCAGGGATTTCTTTTTCAACAGGATCAACTTTCTGATTCAAAGAAGGCTTGTCAGTTACAAGTGGATTAACCACAACCTTGTCTCCAGCTAAGTCATTGCCTAGCAACAAATGAATGCCCTCAACGGGTAAAGTAGACACTACACCGACTGTCACAGGTCCTGAAACTAAGTCTGATGACAAATTAACAGAATGGACAGGAACATTAACAAAGCCGCACTCTACTCCCTGAATGAGAACACTCTCTTTTGTTATGAGAGACAAGATGCCATTACAATGGACAGTACGCTTACTGTTATATATCATATTATAGTTGTGCTATGACAGACAAGATGCCATGACAATGGACAGTACGAGTACTGTTATATATCTTATTATAGTGGTGTTATGATAGACAAGATTCCATTACAATGGACAGTACGATTACTGTTTTATCATAGACAAGATGCCATTACAATGGACAGTATGAGTACTGTAATATCTCATATTAAAGTTGTATTTTGATTGACATAAAACTATTATTTTCTCATAACAGGAAGATATTTATTGTTACAGGACACACTTGTTTCTTTATAACAAAACTATAATATGATATATAACAGTACTCGTACTGTCCATTGTAATGGCATCTTGCCTATCGTAGCACAACTATAATATGATATATACCAGACGCGTACTGTCCATTGTAATGGCATCATGTCTATCGTAGCACAACTACAATATAATATATACCAGACGCGTACTGTCCATTGTAATGGCATCTTGTCTCTCATAGCACAACTACAATATGATATATAACAGTAAGCGTACTGTCCATTGTAATGACATCTTGTCTATCATAACACAACTATAATATGATATATAACAGTACTCGTACTGTCCATTGTAATGGCATCTTGCCTATCGTAGCACAACTATAATATGATATATACCAGACGCGTACTATCCATTGTAATGGCATCATGTCTATCGTAGCACAACTATCATATGATATATACCAGTACGCGTTTGTCCATTGTAATGGCATCTTGTCTATCATAACACAGCTATCATATGAGATATAAGAGTAATCTACTGTCCGTGGTTCGTTGAAGGGTTTTTGTGTCATCATAGGACTAGTTACTAGTACTTACTTCATTATAACTAGTGTTACTGGACGAAAGACATTATCTCTGATAGCAAATTTAATCAATGGCAGAGGACCAGGTTCACTCATTTCTATTGTTTGAAGATTCTGCAAATTTGCTTTTCTCCTATATTAATCAAGTTAAGAAACACATGGATTTAATAGCACATTTGCTCATACTTTTATCAACTAAATTCCCTGATATTGTTATATATCATTTTGACATGCTAGATTTAACAACACATTTTTCATTATTCTTCTCGAGCTTTCAGTGTTGAGAGCTGTGGAACACTATCATATTGTACAAAACCTTATAGAACAGAAATTGCCCAATGTTGGGCATACAGCTTGGTTATCTCAAGGTTTTAAAAGCTAATTATGTTTCATCCTGATCTTACACATAAATTTCATGATAGGAACATTTATAGAGACTCAAAACATTATTTCAGTGATCGATCAAATTGAGAAGTTTAAGATATGTGGTACTTATCTACTTCCTCAAAATCTGCCAGTTTAAAAAATATATGGACCGATCTTTTTCTGTTTCGCACATTGTTCATATAACCATTATATGCTTAAAAAAACCATCTAAACATTGCTTAATGCTTCATTTCTATTTCATATTCCTGAGATATTTTATTGTTTGCCAATATCTGAAGACCATATCAGGCGTTTTTATCATCAACATTCTGTGTGTGTGTGTGTGTGTGTGTGTGTGTGTGTGTGTGTGATATGGATTTTTAACGTAGCTTTAACAATTTTTCAGTCATATCGCTACGATGTCTGCAGTGTGGAAGTTTATAGTGATGTCTAGCACTGGGGCATCATGCCGCAGACATGTAGCATGATGTCCCACCCAGTCACATTATCCTGACACCAGGCCGACCAGTCCTAACACTAACCTCTTAATGCTGAGCGCCAAGCGAGGCAGCTGTTAGTACCATTTTTGTAAGTCTTTGGTATGACTCGACCGGGGATCGAACCCACGACCTCCCGTATCCGAGGCGGACGCTCTAACCACTAGACCACCGGAGCGGTCCTCAACATTCTGTAAGGGTGCAATAAAAAAGATCTCATATTAATTGTATGCATATTTTTTATGTAATGTAGAGTGCAGCTTGCGCTATAAATCTTTGACAGCTGCGAATATTTTTTATTTAGATGAGGAAAAAGAAAAAAGTTTCTCCAATATTGCATTCGATACTCATGCTACACTTTGTGGCCACTTTCAATATATGATGTAAATATGAGTTGATATAGAAACATTAATTATTTGACCTTCAATATTTCGTTTCAAAATGTACAAATAAGTATTATATCTTGCTTTTTGATAGTTTTATGTTTGAAACCCGTTTTCTTTTGACTATTTAACATGCAATAAAATGATGATGCTCTTTACAAATGAGACAAAAATATATATTGGAAAAATTATAGGAAAATAGATGCAGGAAACTAAAGAAACATATACAGATGGGCATCTAGAGTAGTGCAGTATTAAGGAGACCATGAACCTTGAAAAAGATCATGTCATGCTCGATACAGCTGTTTAATTTTATGCCTAACATCATGCTTAAAATTTTCAGACATTTTAGTTTTAGTTGAATTAGCTAGATTACCTCGGCATCTGTCTTCTCAAAGAACAATCATAAACGGTTTGTTTTGTTTTGACAAAATCAGGAGACTAAATGTACCTACCATTAATCATACATGATTTATTGCAAGAAGACAAAGTCTTACCAAACCTATTTGTAATGTGTCGAATTTTGAAGAAGTACTGAATCTTAAAGTTGAATAAATTGTGCATTAAAATTTTATCATAGTCAAGCCAGAAAAGCCTTTGAGGAAGGTCACTTTGAAATTCCCCTTGTTTCATCTGTGAAACATAAAAGGGCCTAAGTTTAAGGACCAGTGGAACTGACCCAGTCATCGTAACGGTATCTTGGCAGAGAGTACATTAGAACTACCGACCGTATCTGTTTGTAAAGGACCGCATGTCAAATAATTGATCTTCAAAGGAAAGTTGATTGAATTGTATTCTAGGCTGTCAAAATCTGATGAGAGGCATGATTTTTTTAGGAAAACAATTAGGAATATTGCTTTCGATTGGTCAGTTAAAATTAAGGCGTACACTTTGGAAGTACAGAGAATTTAGATAACGAACTCGCTCAAAATTCTTTAGTCAGAAATCTTGTTTGAGAAAAGACAGGCTGACTCCGTCGGAACCCTCAGATAATAATGTTTTCCCTCGTTAACAAATAGAGAATTCAGATAGCTGTCTTGAAAAGAAAAGACAGGCTATAGTGCAAGGACGCACGGTTTGTGTGGAAAAGAAACAGCAATTTTAATTTTCATGTAATTTTCTATTTTGTTGTTTGATTTATGCAAATGTGTTTGATATGCTTATGATCCATGCTATGTATCGTTTATTCAATTTCATAGAAATCTATTGATATGCTAGAGTTGTTATACAATTTATTTCTTTAATTTTAAAGTTATAAGTTCATTGATAGAATTGACGGAGTGCATGAAATTCCAATATTCAAATGTATAGTATTTCATAGGGATTTATGACGTAATCCAAATATTCAAATGTGTAGTATTTCATAGGGATTTATGAATTATTCCAAATATTCAAATGTGTAGAATTTCTAATGGTCATGTGAATTAATTTTCTTTCTCTGTAGGATGATACTGCTTATCGTGAGTTAATGATAATTGCATATTTATGTATGATTTTGTAAGGCTTAAATGATCTTGCAGGTTATTGGTTACTGTAAGCTAGAATTTAGTGAATCTTATGCAATAGTAATCGAGTATTCATCTTATTGAGTGGAACTGACTAGTTAGAGTAAGAAGACGTATAGTAGCGTATGCTGATATATACGGCAACATTGCCTGCATACAGCGCATGTGTTAATTTCTAATCAATTGCCGCGTGGAGCGAGGACGATGAACTGTTTAATTAAGGTCAGACTTGGTATATTGCAATGGTCATTTGTAACTATAGATAACGATTGTACCTTACTTCAAATACAGTAAGTCTGTAAGGATCGTTAATCGTTAAGGTCACATTATGTCAGAATTTATGCAGTGTGGATAGCTATTTACGTTTCTGAATAACGAATGCAAGAAAATTTTATATATACGAACAGGTGGTGAACATATATAGCTTTAGTCGTAATCTTGCCATTTAAGGGAACAGCTTTCTATATTCCTTCCCGAGAAACCGGATGAGGACAGTCCAAAGAGGGAAGTCCGCAAATAAAGAGTCCGGAATAGAAACGGTCAGAGAAAGGACCAAGCGTACACGCAAAACGTGTGATACACAAAGTCAATAGAGGAAAGACGCCAGGTGATGCAAATTGGTGTGGACATTGTACTCTTTTCACCACTCGTTACTATGATGAATGAATCCGTAAATTGAACACTGCTATTAAATTCCATTAATGTAAATCGGTTGGATTGGAATTGCAATTTTAGTTTATGTATTAATTAATTAAATTTTATTTTAATTTTACTGTTCAAGGGGGCTCGTATTTGTTTTTATTTCTACTCAGTAGTCTTGCTCAGTTCTCTGTTAATGTTCTTTCTATCCACTCACACTGGGCAATAACATCGAGGGAGGTCATCCTGTACATAACGTTCGCCAAATCAATTAAAGAGGGGCATACAACACGAGCACCCCTTTACACTATTATTTGAGAGTACAAACCAGGATGCAAGAACTTCTACCCGCTCCCTCTAATTCTTTTAAAAAAAAAAAATAACATTAAATTTGGTGGACTGAGAACGTGGACTGCATAACACGTTTTGTATACTAGCCTTACACCTCAGTTTCCGATTTAAGCAAATGTTTGCTCTATAGCATCGCAATATAAGGACCCTGTTTTCAATTTTACGTCAAAAAGCGCTAGCAATATAGTTCGAAGACATTATCCAATCACGACATGACGTTAGAATATTCTCCAACCATGACATGATGTTAGAATATTCTTCATTTGATGCAGTCGAACAGACGTCATTTTTCTTTGTAGCAATATCTAACGGCGGAGGAAATGTAGGAGCTAGTGCCGGATCAGTATTGGCGCTGTAATTGGCGTGATACTAATTACGGTTGTCATCGATGTGTGGATTACAAAGCGGTAAGATTACACTTCTCTCGTCATTATCATAATTCCCATTTACAATATTATCGACATCAATTGCTTTAGTATCATCAAGCTGATACCAACATCATCATCATGAAGACAATGCAAATAATGACATAACCATTATCATATCGTCCGCAACATTGTTCTTCTTGTCATTGTCCTTCTTCTTCTTCTTCTTCTTCTTCTTCTTCTTCTTATTATTATTATTATTATTATTATTATTATTATTATTATTATTACTTTCACATGTGTGAGTTACCCTCACCATAGCCAAGATAAAGCAGAATAACTCGATAAGAGTGAGACACGAAAAATAGAGATATATAGACAGATAATGATACGAATTCGTTCTGATCGTTTTGAGTTAATAAGTTCTATTTATTTGTTGGCCTAGTGCACGAAAATCAAAAAGAGCAGGAGTGCCGAGTCATACGATCATTGGAAGTTTGGGATTAATAAGAGAGTATCCTGAACAGTACGTTACCAGCATCCGACATCAGCCTAATACAAATGGTGCACTCAGTGTATCCAACATCCGACAACAGCCTATTTCAAATATTACACTTAGTGTTTCCAATATACGACAGTGGAATATTACAAATATTACACTCGGTTTATCCAACACCCGCCAAACAGCCTAATACAAATGTTACACTCGGAATATCCAACATCGAAATACAAATGGTACACTCTATGTATCCAAATCTCAACAACAACCTAATACAAACCGTATATGCAGTGTATCATCCTTTGAACCACCTTCATACGATGACCCTTACCCCCATTCCTTCGGACCACGGATTCCCATAATCGCCAGCACCAAAATCACACCTAACGAACCCCACCCACCTATAGCGAGGTAGTTATGGACCCTTCAAGGTTTAATTTATAGATTTAAATTGCAGTGCTATATGGAAAACAACAGTGAAATAATATGAAATATGTTTCTTAAATGAGTATATGCGACAATATATATTACGTTTTTAATAAATGCATTTTTCCAGGCTAATAAATAAGAACAACAAAAGGTGTTGACCTTTTTGGTTTTGTAAATGAATATTTTATGGTGTTTTCAGCTATGATATCGTATTAGGTTTCCTTTTAATTTCTAAATTAGCGTTTGATTTTAATTCACGTCTAAATCTCGGTTTAGATTCCAGTTTTCAAAACTAGTAGTTTTAGTTGTACGACCTGCCTACCCAACTTTTCCAGTGATCCATAATGTCGATTCAGATATGTAGTTCCAACAATGAATAAACATAGTTTTCTTTTTCCTGGCTGTTTTCAGGATCAATAGGTGTATATCAGTCGAGTGCGTTTGCTTCTTGTAATTATGTAAAGAAATCTTTTTTCTTACACTTGCTAGTCTTTTAGTTTCATGAAATTTCTTTAAGTGGCCAAAGAGGTGACTCATTAATAAACCTCTCTGATAGAATTGCAAAGACAAAACGCTTATGCATTTTGTATTTGAATGAAAATGTGGATGGGTTATGTTAACGTGCCGATTAGAAATACTGATTTAGGAGCACGCACGAAGCGATGATTCTATGGAACCCGTTTTACTTCGAGTTCTGTGGCCGTATATATGACCACCACTATAGTACTTACAGCCAAATTTCTCTCTGCATCGTCCAAATACAGATGAATCTTCTCCTAAAGCTGTCCTCGTTACGGAATCTTCATCTATAGAGATATGTGACAATATAAACTGTATCCTGTCTTGTTCTATGTGATTTGCATTACTTTATATATTGAATGTTTCGCAATGTACTCTAAAATTGCAAGAAAGGCACACCTATCCCACATCAAGCCATATTAATGGATATAATATAGTCTGTTTGGACAATTTTGTTACTAAACAAACATTCTGATTTTCATTATATGGTGTACACATTCAACGATGTGTGCGATTATTCTTGTCGGAGATAGCTTCATGCATGAATATGATTATAATAATAATAATATCGTACGGTTGTTCTGATGAAAGAATTTTAATGCAGAACGTGTTTAGTAGCAGCAGGGAGGGTGAACCCTACAACTTCGGTAGGGGCCTCGTTTATGTAAAATAAAGACTTCCTACGAAAAGTAAGTAAAAAAAAATATTAAATCGACAAACGATAAACTGAAATTTCTACCGGATTGAGAATTTTTTCTAATTAGGTTAATTTGTTTGTTATTTTAATTACTAGATTATTTTACCAATTTTCAGCGTATTTTTTACAGTTTGGCCACGCTACGTTGTGAGTTCACCCTCTCTGCTGCTGTAATTAAACTAAATCAGATAAATACTTTTAGCTCAATTTTAGATAAATATTTTTTATTAAATTTATCAACTATATCCGCGATATATAGTTTAAACTAAAATGGCAAAAGGGTTTAGACTAGCAAGAAGAGGATATCCGAAATGATTATAAAAAGATGTCATCACTACAGCTACAATCTAAATACGGAATTAGATTTCAGCGTCTTATTAGAATAACAGAAAAAAGAGAACTGCAAATAAGAGTGAGATACTTAAATATCGATCCTGTTATTACTGAAATGCCTGAAATTCCCATGAAAGAAAGTTATACAAGCACGATATAATACTGCACGATAAAAATCTTAAAAAATACAATAATGATTTGATAAAAAAATATTTAAAGACGATAAACTAGATAATGACGATGACGACGATAAATCAATTGTGACTGAAATGTCATTATTATACGATAACAAGTATATGGATATTATTTATGGTGCATATGGAATTTTATATCCGATCTCGCTGAATCTAGATGTTCAAGTTGAATAGATTTTATCGAGACCTGTACGATACCGTGATCTAGTATCATGCAAATTAATTGATACAAGCCAGTGTGGTGTAGATTGGGCATTTTAAAAAAGTTTTTGAATTTAATCATGTCCATATCTCCAGAACACCATGTGTAATAAATATTTTGCAACGTATAATTATCTACACCATTAAACACAACTAAACTATTACAGTTATCTCTGATCACTTTAGGAATTTGTGTATATCGTTGAGTTACATAAATTACATCTGTATTTTTATGTCTACCTCGAGAAAATATTCTGGCTGGATTTGACTGTTTATCTAACATTACATCGTCGTATACAACTAAACTGTTAATTTCTCCGTCAAGATCATCTACAGATGGAGCTTCTTCAATACTGTTATAAAATTAACAACTTCACTGTTCTACGACTCTGCTTTTTCATTAAAATCTTTAAGTTCTTCGTAGCATCTCTGATCATCTACGGATGGAGCTACTAAATACAATTTATCCCATTTCATCCATCGCATTATTAAATTAAGCAATAATTGTGTTTTGCCACTTCCGGACGGTCCAATTATTATCATTCTGATTGAATTTGGTAACGCCGCATGTTGTTTAATTGGTTTGCGTTTTTTTGTGTCTGAAAAGTCAATTACATCCATGCTGTTATAAAAAAATATTATGGATTTACATTGCGTTAAATGTAGATCATTTACTCCCACAAGTTCGCTAACAACTATAATGACAAAAAATAACAGACGCGCACTTAAAGGTATCTGTACTCGATGTAGTATAAACAAATACAAATTTATTTCATTAAAATCCGGTGGTGATATTACTGCGGGATTAACAAAATTACCAGGAACTCCGTGGGCTAAATATCCTGGTGAAACACATTTGCCAGGATATAATTATTGTGGTCTCGGAACTCGGCTTGATATTCGGCTTGATGAGCAAAATAAATCGCGGCCAGGAGAATATCCAATAAATAAGACTGATCAGGCTTGTTACGTTCATGATATCGCGTATAAAAATCCAAATCTACAACAACGACATCTCGCAGACGTGAAACTGATTCATGCGTTAAATTCTATAACAAATAAATCCATCCGAGACAAACTCGCTAATCTTTCAGTAAAATCTCCGATGAAAACTAAACTAGTATTAGGGGCCAGTAATTAATTAACCGGTTATTTAATAATGGAATCAATTTATTATAGTCCAAAAGGATATTGGAGGGGTAAATCAGCTATTAATAAACTTGCTGATGCAGCAGCAGTTTTGCGTTCTACTGCTGCAAATTGGTTATCACGACAGGCAATATGGCAAATTTATCTTCCGCCGCCTAAAAAAAAATTAATTATGCGTATTTTGATGTCAGCGTTCCTAATGAAGTTCATCAGGAGGATATTTTGTACTTTCCGCACGATACTATTAAAACACGCGGACGTGCGCACACGTACAAATACGCATTAACTGTCGTTGACATTGCAAGTAGATACAAAGAAGCGGAACCATTATCAACTAAAACAACTACAGAAGTTTCATCTGCATTTGAACGAATTTACTAGCGATCATCATTGCAATGACCAAAATTATTACAAATTAATCCTGGCAAAGAATTTCTCGGCGCAGTATCATTATTGATGAAGCAACATAATGTTAAAGTCAGACGAGGACATACTGCAATTCATCGCGATCAGGCAATCGTTGAACGATTTAATCGAACACTTGCTGAGCGTTTATTTGGACATCGATACGTAAAGAAAATATTAAAAAATACTAGATCTCGTGAATGGGCTGCAAAGACTACCAAGCGTGATAACTGCGTTAAATAATGAAATTACTCGTGCAACTTCTATAAAACCAATTGTCGCGATAACAAAATATATATATACCAATACAACAACGTAAATATGTTTCTCAACCAGTTCTAGGTAATGTGGCAGTTAGATATTTATATGAACCTGGTGAACTTGAAGGAGGTTAAAAAAAGAGCAACTGATCCTATTTGGAGTGTTACAACGCATACAATTTCCAGCGTAGTTAGGTCCACTGGTAAACCTGCAATCTATAGATTAGATTTAACCGCTCCTCAACGTGGATTTACACGTGAACAGTTACAAGTAATTCCTGAAGATACTCAATTACCACCACGTTTACTCTTGTAAATTAGAACCTCTACGACAATTACATTCAAAACATGTCAGCGTTACATTTCCCCGTACGTGACCAAAATCACTATTAATTATATCAATGGTAAATTGTTTTGGATCATTACTCGAGTATTCCCACAACATATTACAATTACAACTTGCACAATGATTATTCTGTTGATGCATTAATATTATTATAAATTCAGCACTAATATCAAAATCGCGATTATTTTTTTGTCACATTGTTCATAGCTGGATAATTTTCTTTTTATTATATCGACATTAATAGATTGATTATCATTTTCTGCAAACTCCATTACGACCCTGTGCAGTTGAGATATTCTTCTAACTCGAGACACTGCGAGATAAACTAAATTTGACCATTCTATTCGATCATCAATAATCCAGATTTTTGTATCAGAAATAGTTAATCCTTGAGAAGAATGTATCGTTATAGCGTATCCTAAATTCCATGGGGTTTTATTCATATTTAATGCGTTTTCAACGGCATCAATAGAAACTAAAACAGTATCATTAAGTACAAGATTTTGTTTTTCATTAGTTCCAGGAATACTAACATCAATATTTTGTAGCCGTTTATCTACTGGGCGATAATACAGCGGCACAGGTAAATTTGGAAATCTTTCTTCATGCAGTTTAAATAATTTCTCTTGAATTGTATCACGAGATATCTTTCTACTTGCAACTATCAAATCGGATGGTTTCCATGAATTCCAGAAATTATCCACGGTGGTTTCTGGTATTACTTCGCGCATTATCTCACACTGTATTTTATCTGGCTGAAGTCTGATTAACCTTTTAAATTCTTTCAGTGGTTTATCAATAGCCTTATGATCATCGATTATTTCCTCCTGATAATCTACAAAAGTTTTTGACCAATCATGCAGAGACTGTCCAACAAAAGGACGTGGTTGACCACGATCGCCACACATGACCACTGCTGTATTGTTTGTTAACAACCAATTAAGAAATGTTTTTAATACTTCCAACGGCACAGTACAGATCTCGTCCCAAATAATCCTTTTAGGAATATATTTTTCACCCATCCGCGATGCATCCCATGTATCTCCGCGCCATCTAAACACTCTGATAAGTTTGAGATTTCACTGTGCGTTCGTTCATTTCCTTGGCAAGTCTGTGCGTTGGTGTTAAAACAATCATATCGCAATTTTGAAATAATTGAATTACGCGAGTTGTTTTACCAGAACCACCGGGCCCATTGAGATAAACGGTTTTATATCTTGCAACAGGATCATTTAAACATGGTGCTGTAGATAATATTTGATTGTTATTTGTGTAATATGTTTCTGAAATTTCAACATCTGCAGATTCAGAATAATCAAGAGAACTTTCTTTCTTAATTCTCCATGAACTCCATTCATCATCTCCAAGAAATCATTTTAATAAATCCGAGTGTTTTTTATTTATATAAAATGAATCCGTAGCGACCCTGACCGCGTGTGTTGGAAATCTATTTACCATCGATAATAAATTTATTGAAACATACGCGAACATCGAAGATCTTAAATGAGTAAATTGTGGTGATTCACCATCAGTATAGCTTACAATTGTACCTAATTTATTTCCGTCTGATAAATAAGCATTATTTTGACTTATAAATGTGTTTTTGTTTGTTGTGTCAACAATTATAAAATCTAGTTCAGCATCGTCCATAATTAATCTTGTACATGTTCGTTTATGATCGCATGATCCTCCTTGAGTAAATTTACCGATTATTTTTCTGCCGAGATCTTTTACAATTTTTTTATCGCTTTCTTTTCTGCATTTAGTTATATTATTAATAATTTCATTGATTTCACCTTCGTCAAGATCGGGAAGATCTTTTCTAACATTGTCTGGATTAAGCTTATCTGGTTCTGGTAACCAAATTTGTTTCTGCGGACGATATGATATAATTACTTCATTTACGCTTAACGATGTTAAAATTGTAGCATCAATCATATATCGTAATAGAACTATTGGAACCCAATACTTTTCTGAGAAATGTCTTCCAAACCACGCATAAACAATTGGATGAAGATTTTCAGCAAATTTAAACGATTTTACTTCGGCAAATCCTGTTAAATCAAAATCAGGTAAAGATCCGTTTATCGCAACTCTAGTCATCTCATGCGTTGGATGTCCAAACCCCTCGAAGTATTTATAACATTCTCCGTACCCAAGAAAACTTCCAGGATAACACTCAACCATTTCAACTGAGATAACGTCGTTGTGATTGTACTTAGTATTCCATAATTCGCCGTGTCCATATTGACGCAACTGCGTTGAATATCTTCAAGAAATTCTAACCTTGTAGGAGACCATGAATTTCTCTCCTGAGCAATATGTGCAGCAACTGATGGAACGGTAAAACATTTATTCAGTAACTGTTCGGAGTTATCATCTACATATTTCAACGCAAAATTTGTTTATCTCGCCGTGGAGAGATTCTGCACGTATAAATATCTCCGTTAGGTGTTACAAACTGCTCATAATTCATTTCATCGGAACTTTGAAATGACCACACGGATACGGGATCGTTTTTACTCATTTTGCTAATAAAATCAAAAATATTATTATTGTAAAATCTAACTATTCTGTCTCGTGAAAATATTGTTACCGCGGATATCCAAGCGTGTGCGCTATGATCAGTAATTGTTATTGGAGTTCCATTTTTATGTATTTCGGTTTATATAAAACTTCTCCGGTTAACGTCGCCACCGTGATCGGAAATCTTAGTTTCTTTTCTAATTCAGCAACGTCGTTGATGGACGCTCCAGTATCTTTAACAGTTTCTGCCCATGAGGTTATTTTTTTTAAGTCGTAAATCCGTTAAACCGTATCCACGTATCGCATTTGTAAAATGTTCTGTAACTCCTTCAGACACAGTTTAATCTGGAAAATTACATCGGTTTAAGATCACCAACATCAGGTTTATTATTTAACGAATAAATACCATAAACAACTGCGGTCATAGGATACGCTTGTTCATAATACGGTTTGTCAATTCCAGTTAAAGTTCCTAGTCTGGATTTTTTACTTAATATAACAATATTACCTCCAGCGTGAAGTTTGACAGGATCACATTTGTCACGAATAATCCGATTACCGTCGTCTGCTTTTATAATAAATTTTATTAGAATAAAATATCTCCGATTATCGAGATAATTAAAAATTTCCTTCGCGCGCGAATCATTCATTTTGACATCTGCAATGTTCATAATTCTAAGTGTTGACCACGCATGAGTTGCGCCATTGTTGAGAAATTCTTTCTTGGCCTCACAGATACGATTGGTTATCTCTGTCTTTGTTCTGGCCAAATTTCAATAACTAAAACTGTGTTTTGACAATCTGTCAAGATCAAAACTTGTTCTATCGGGTTGAATTACTGATAATCGTTTAAAACCCTTAACTGCAATTAAAACAAATATGTGTTTAATTAAATTTTAATTACACATATAATGATTCAGACAAACAACAAGTGCAAATGGTTAATGATTGGCCATTTAATTCCTTGCAATAAATCCTGCGTGTGCGAATTTTGCGGACATCATATACAGAGTTTTAGACATGAAAGTTCAGGACCGAAACCGTGTGTTCGATGTGGCCTTAGAGACGAGGAAAAACTCAGTTGTGTGTAAAATGTGGTGGTAAAAAATACAGAGAATTAAAAAGATATTATGACAAAAAAAATACCATCTGCGGAGCTGAATCTCCTATAAGGAGTGCCGAGGATTATCTTACCAGATTTAAAGATAATAATTTATACAATAATGTTATTGTATAAATGGAACAAAATGAATTTGTAAAACATCCTATTATTAAGAATTAGGAAGCATCTCGATATGGTGTGATCAGGCACTGCAGATTAAAAAAATCAGCCGGTAATGTAATTAATGCTGGTTATCTTCAGATCAGTACTAAGGGAAATAAACACTATTACTCGCACAGATTTCTGTACGAGTGTTTTAACGGAGTAATCGAAAAAGGCCTTGTAACTGATCATATTAATTCAAATCCAAGGGATAATTCTTTGAATAATTTACGAGCTGTTACACAAAGTCGGAAGTCTGCATGTGGGAATACTGGAAAATTTAAAAAATTTTTAAAAAAGCCGTTAGATCCATAAATTTGAAGACTGGCGAAGAAATAATATTTCCATCAATAAACGCAGCTGGTAAATATTTTTATACTCACTCAAATTCAGTACAATGTGTCGCGAATAATATAACCAGATCAGCGTTTTCAAAAGAACTAAAAAAAAAATATTCACATTTCAGTATCACAAAACATAAATAAAATATAATTTATTTTTCATTGGGATGAATTACTTTATTCCCTTTATTCTTTGTTTCATTATTTAAACAAATAATATCATTATATGAATTTTGAAAATATTGATATTATTTCTGCGATTAAAAAATTAAACGAGGACAAGATAAAACTCCACGATGATCTTAATCCTTCGAAAATTATGCGCGATTTTGAATTATTACAAATTCAAAAACTTGACAATAGATACACACTGCCGGCCGATTATAGATTTATAAAAATAATTCAACAAGCGATGATACAATCATTAGCAACATGCACAGAAGTTCAGGTTAAGACATTTGCACCACTCGCACGAACAATCGAGAAGGTTCGATCAGAGTTATCTCGCGAATATGAGACAAAAAGAATCATGAACGCTCGTATCAGACAATTAAAAGATATTATTTCCGCCGATGTTGGAAATGAACATGAATGCGCTGCAAATGATGAGTTTAATTTAATATAGATTGCAGGACAATTATTATCTGATTTTGAGTAAATACTTTTATCAGAAGAAATTAAGATCAGTGTATTTTTATATTTATTTTTTTTTTATTTTTCCATGTTTTTTTGTAAAATTATTCTACATCATGATCAAAATATCCCGATGGTGATTTTCATGGGTCATGATAGAGCCGTTGATTAGCCAATCTGATACATCCATCATTGATGGGGGAATCACCACATTTGATATAATAATATGTAAACATGTTGCGATTCCCCCTCGATGAAAAACACGAGGTAGAAGCATTAATTGCTCAATCTGAGGGTTATACAATTATTCTGCATCATGTTCAAACACAAAACCAGTTGTTAATACTCCATATATGAAATTTTAACATCTTAGAATGTTCATCAACAATCGCGATATCATTTCCGCAGTAAATACTTTGAGCATTATTATTATATTCGATGCAGCGGAGATCATCAATAAAGTCTGATCTGGGCCAACAGGGACAACGTAACGTATAATCTGATCTTGAATGATGATTTTTATCATCTGCTGTCAAAGTCGCTCCGAATTCCTTGTAAATCAACTTTATTTTTCGACTATATTTCCCGTCGTCATCTTCTTTGCCCAAATTATTGTCTCAGGAAATAAACTGGACCAATTCTTTAGCAGCTCGTCGTATTTCGCTAGTTGTTCTTTATCAACTATCATATTTTTGATATACATTTTTAAGTCCGGTCCGGATATTGGCGTGGATGTTTTTGATAAATCATCAGGAACAACATCGGGCAAATTCGTCATCGTTAGGAAACTCCTTATCGCGTTAAGTTTTTCTCTTGGGTTGATTTTGTCCGATCTAAACATTGTAGCGTCAACTGCATTACCATGATTGAATTTATCGACAATAATCTTCTGGCTTTGTTTCAATCTTGCTGAGTAATTATATAATGATTCAATTTCATCCGCGGGTAACTTTCCAGCATCACACTGGAGTAGATGATTTAAGTATGATTTATTGGCCTCATATGGTTCTAGCTTTTGTTCTGGATTGTATTTTTAGCATGTTAGTTTGTTTTCGACAATCGCATTAGATTGAGCATTTTTTATTCGATTACCAACGCTGGTCTTTAGAAACTCATCAACGCGAGTATCATTCTTAATATCCTCGCCACTTGGTTTTTTAATGCTGTTTTTCCTTCGCCAAGTATCATAATCATCTGGGGGCGTTTGAATAATTTCATAACCGGTGTTTCTCATCATCGCGATTAATCTTGGCGTAAAGTACATTTTGGAATTATTCTCGTCTATTATATCACTGAGATAAGCAAATCCTTGCGGAATTAACAACTCACCGGCATTAGGTGATCTGGACAATTTTGATTTTCATCCAACAATCTTTCACAATCAAAAATAATTTTTGTCATGTTTTCGCGAGTGATTAGAAGTTTGTTGCGTTGTTTTATCGTTGATGAATAATGAATTTCATTAACACATCTAAATCGATGCAATGCTTGTTTTGTCGCTTCAACTGATCCTAATTCCTTCGAAAACACATATATAACAGTAAATCTTTCATCGACGATACTAACTCCAGCCTCAAGTGTATGGTTAAATATTACGACGTCATAATTATCAAATGCATTATTGATGTCGCTGAAATCTGATTTCTTCTGCGCCACATCGGTATCCGCGTGATAATATTTAACGCGATATCCACGATGTTGTAATTGTTTTGCTAAACTCTCCACGGAATAATTTGTTATTGATTTATTATGAGTAAAAATAGATTTATTCCACATGCAGATCCGTCAATATAATCCTTGCAAGAAATTATTCGGCATCCAGGACCATTTTCATGTGCTGGTAATGCGGTATAACAATATTTTGCCTTTCTTTCTCTAAAATATCCAGGATAGTTCTGTTGGCATCTGGATTTTATTAAATATTTCATAAAATATGGATCTCGCTGATGCGCTGGTAGTTCCTGGGCAGCTTTTGCTATTGCTGGATTATTTGACTCGCCGTTGAGATATTTCTTAATTTCTTCATCGATAGATCCAATTAGAGATATTGTTATTAGTTTTCAAGATGTCCTTGGACAAACTATAGAATAACTATCAGCGTTCATATACACGAGACAATTATCACAATTTCCCTCATCGCGATTATAAATATTATTCCACCCATGCCGTTGTTCACAAATATTACAAAAATGTCCAGGCTGCCTTGATATCGTAAATTTATTCCCGCTGGATGCGACGACGCCGGTTAATTGATCAGATTGACCTGTTAATGCCGAGGAAATTCTTTCCATGGCATTCGCGGGAATTTCATTACAACAAGTAATAATATTATTATTATCATCCTCAACGATGTATTTAGTATATTTCTCCTGGATCGAAGTTGGACAAACAAGTAAAGCAAATATATCAAAATAATCATTATGTGAAATGAGTTTTTACACAACGTGTTTTGTCCTGGTTTGTGCGATCTTGTTTTATTGAACTTAATACTGTGAAGACCGGCCTGCCTGTGGATGTTCCATACGGGATTTTTTTCATCAGCGGCGCGGTTGGCCAATTCTTTTTGCTGATCTAAACTAACTGGAGTTGATTTACATTAAACATGATAACCGTTGGTTGTTTCAAAAACAAATATTTTGTCACGGCGACAAAATAATCAATAATATCATCAGTGTTAATTTTCTCACCGGTTGGCTCTAATCTTATTTTTCTGTTATTATATTTTACCACCTCAAGAATATATTTTGTATCAAGATCAAATATTGGATATCCACGCCGATGTTTTGAAATAATTTCTGTGACGGACGATTGTCCAGTAAAATTATCAGCAACACGATCAAAATCCTCATCAGACGCAAAGACGTTTATAAAGAATATTTTCGATAGTGAGAATTTCTACAGCGGCGTTTTTATTATTGAACCAAATGGCGTTATTGATCGAATCAAAATATCTGAGTTGATACTCGCCAAAGTACCAATAATCGAATTTGGCGAGATCTTGAATTGATCATCTGGAGTGTTATCGAAATTATTTTCAATCAAATCAATATCAGTGTTACGAATATGTAATTAAATTACTTGTGTGTTAGTTTTAAATTCTTTTTTATTTTAATTTTGTTTCATTACATATTATTGTAATGATAATATTCATTGGATTTAAGTCTCTTTTCCAAGAATTGGCTTGAACCGATTAGATCTTAACGTTACTTGCATTATATTCACAAACCTTAAGTCCTATTTCCAATTTTTACATTGTTTTCTAGGGAAATAAATTATTTTGTTAAAATATACGAAGCTTGTTGGCTTCATTCTTTTCTTTTCTTACTTTTGTAAGAGCTTACACATAACAGAAGAAAATAGGGGCCTAGTCCTTGGGATATATGAAATTTGGCTAAATAAAGAGTGAATTTATTTCAGAGTGAGAATCTAGTTCTTAGATAGGGCTGTTCTTGCTACGTGACAAATTTCATTTTTTCTATTGCGTCCCTCAAGTGTTAAGAGACCAAGTGACCTATCACGCGAGAATGGGATGATGTTTAAGTTGGGTTTAATACCCATTCTCAGAGCTTTTCAGTTAGTGGTATTCTTAACACCATGAAGGTATAAGGTGTTTTATATTGTTGATGCCGGCTTGTTCTCAAGTCTTTCTATATTTTGGAATTTAGTAATTTATTCTCTGGAAAACAAAACAAGTGTACTTTTTTATAAAAAGTCCTGGAACAAAGAAATTCAGTGGAAATTTATTCTGGAATTTAACGGAAACATAAACTGTGATTCAATCGAGGATCTGTTGCTATTAGTACAACAACCGCATCTGACGTCATTGCCTCCATATTGGAATTTTATCAAGATTCGAACCCGGATTCTATTAGAACTGTTTAGCGATAGTACTTGAATTTTTCAATCTTAGGATTAAATTTTGGATTATATTCACAAACTGTAAGTCCTATTTTCAATTTTTACATTGTCTTCTTATTTTGTTAAAATATACAAAGCTTGTTGGCTTCACTCTTTTCTCTTGTTATTTTTGTACGAGCATACACGTAACAGAAGAAAAAATTATATTCACAAACCGTAAGTTCTATTTCCAATTTTTACATTGTTTTCTAGGAGAATAAAAGAAGCAGACAAATATTTTATTTATTTTGAAAAAGTTGCTAAAAATTTGAAATGGCCAAGGGAACATTGCACTCAATTATCGCAATGTGTACTTTTTGGCAAGGCCCGAGATATCTATGTATCCATGTCAGTACAACAAAGTTCTGACTATCATTTGCTTAAGGAGTGCATCTTAAGGGGTTATGCGTTAGTCCCTGAGGCTTATCGGCAAAATTTCAGAAACTATAAAAAAAAGACGTCTGACAAACTTACGTTGCATTTGCAAGAGAAAAAAAGCAGTCATTGAAGAGATGGTGCTTAGCCAAGAAAGTTGAACAAAGTCTCGAACAACTTATGTTACTTGAAGAGTTCAAAAACTGTGTTCCTAATGACATTAAGAATCATCTTGAAGAGCATAAGATTGAAACCTTTGAAAATGCTGCTCTTGCTGCTGATGAGTATTCCTTAACACATAAAGTTCCTGTTGTAAGCAAATCTTTCACTCATCAGTCTACTGGTAGAAGAGTATTTCAGCCTAATACGACTCCTTCTAAAACGCAATCTGGCACAACTTTTAAAAATCAAGCTTCTGATAAACTTGATTCAAAATCCTTCTCTCTACCTACGTGTACCTATTGAAAGAAAAAAGGGCACGTCATTTCTGATTGCTTCAAATTGAAATATAGGCATCAGAATCAAGATAGATCTATCCCAAATGCTCTTATTTCTAAGAGGTCAAGGTCACGGTCATATATTGAAAGCAATATATTTGTTGGGTCTAATAAACCCCAGTCTGATTTTATTATGGAGAATTATGAACCATTCATGTCGAAGGGTTCTATATCACTCTTGGGTGATTTGGCCAATCCTATCTCTATTAAACTTTTAAGGGACACAGGAGCTTCTCATAGTCTTTTATTATCAGGTACTTTGCCTTTTTCTGAGAAGTCTTCTTCTAATGAGAGTGTTCTCATTCAGGGAGTAGAGTGCGGCTTTGTTAATGTTCCTCTCCATTATGTAAATGTGTCATCAGACTTAGTTTCAGGACCTGTGACATTCGGTATAGTGTATTCTTTAGCCGTTGAGGGCACTCATTTGTTACTAGGCACCTTGCGCAGTTACTAGAGCTATGTCAAAGAAAGCTCTTGAGAATGATTTGATAAGGAAGGTATTCCTTTAGCTGACACATGTATTGGTCAGGCTTTCGATGAGGTCACTTTCACTTCTAATTTGGATCAATCAAAAGGTATTGATCACAGTGCTCCTCTTTTCAATACTCATTCTCTTTTATCTAATCAGGGTGATAAATGAAAATCACTTGTCGTCGAACAGGGAAAAGACCCTGAGATGTCTTATTTGTTTCCGAGGGCCATTAGTGAAACTAAAGTTACTGAAGTACCTGTGTTATTTCATTAAAAATAAAATTCTTATGAGAAAATGGAGACCTCCCGAGGTACCTGCTAGTGACAAGAGGTCAGTGAACTATCAGATTTTAGTTCCAAAATCTTACAGACAGGAGATACTTACTTTGGCCCATGAAACTCCTCTGGCTGGTCATTTAGGGATAAATAAAACTTATCACAAGATCTTGACTCACTTTTTTGGCCAAAAATCAAAAGTGATGTTTGTAAATTTTGTAGATCTTGTCATACTTGTCAAATGGTAGGAAAACCCAATCAGAAGATATCTAAGGCTCATCTGCAACCTATTCCTGCATTTGACTAACCATTTAGCAGAATTATGGTAGATTGTGTTGGTCCCTTACCTAAGACCAAGTCAGGCAATCACTATTTGTTGACCATTATGTGTGCGTCAAGAAGATTCCCAAAGGCAATTTCTTTGAGGAATATTAAAGCCAAAACTATAGTAAAAGCTTTGATAAAGTTTTTTACTCAATTTTTCCTTCCCAAATCTGTCCAATCGGATCAAGGGTCAAATTTCATATCTGGAATTTTCCACGAATTAGGCATTCAACAATTTAAATCTTCTGCCTATCGGCCTGAGAGCCAAGGGGCTTTAGAGAGATTTCATCAAACTTTAAAGAATATGATTCGATCATATTGCTTTGATACAAACAAAGATATGGATGAAGGCATTGATTTACTTTTGTTTGCTGTTAGGGAGTCCGTTCAAGAATCTTTAAGATTCAGTCCCATTGAACTAGTTTTCGGGCATACTGTGCGAGGACCATTGAAGTTGTTGAAAGAGAAACTTCTTTCTAATGAGGATACTGAGCTCAATCTTCTTGATTATGTTTCTGACTTTAAATATAAGTTGTCAAAGGCTTGTACTCAGTTAAAAATGAAATTAAGATATGATAAAAACTCAAGGGATAGGAGTTTTCAACCTGGTGATGGAGTTCTAGCTCTCTTGCCCATTCAGGCCAAGTATTATTGTCCATACACGGTGGAAAGAAAGTAAATAATTTAAATTTCATCATAAATACTCCTGGGAGGCGAGAGCAAAAACAACTTTGCCACATTAACATGTTAAAGGAGTGTATTGAAAGAGATAGCCAAGTAAATCATGCAATTAATTTAGTTGTACCTGTCCCACTCACTGAGGATTTAAGTGAAGAAATTCAATCGGACACTGTTGAGCACTTGTTTCCGGATATTCCTTCGAAGTCAAAACAAATCTTTTCACGACATTGAAACTGTAGATTCAAAACCTGTGAAACAACACCCATACAGGGTGAACCTTCTCAAACAAGAATACTTGAAAAAGGAAATTCAGTATTTGCTGGAGAACGATTTCATAGAGCCCAGTAAAAGCGATTGGAGTTCCAAAACCAGATAAAACTTTCCGTATGTGCACTGATGATATGAAGGTGAATAGTATGACAGAAACAGATTCATTTCCATTACCAAGGATTGATGACTGTATTGATAAAATTGGAAATGCCAAGTACGTCACCAAATTTGACCTTCTGAAAGGATTTTGGTAAATTCCACTGACGGAAATAGCAAAAGAAATTTCGGCATATGTGACTCCAGATGGACTCTATCAATATAATGTAATGCCGTTCGTGATGAAGGGTTCCCCAAGTGCCTTTCAACGTTTCATGAATATAATTACCTCTGGTCTAGATAATTGTGATACTTACATCGATGACGTCATCATCTACAACGACACCTGGAAAGGACATCTAGCCACGATTCGAAAATTCTTTGAAAGACTCACTGATGCAAATTTGGCAATCAGTTTTATCTAAAAGTGAGTTTTGCCGTGCTTGTGTAACATTTCTAGGACATATTGTGGGACATGGTCAAGTTAAACCTATAGATGCTAAGTTCGAGGCTATCTCTGATTTCACTGTGCCGGTTAGTAAAAAGCAACTGATGCGATTTTTGGGTATGGCCGGACACTATCGAAAGTTTTGTTCCAATTTTTTCAATACTGCGAAACCTCTGACAAATTTGTTAAGTAAGAAAAACAAGTTTCTTTGGACTGAAAAATGTCAGGAAGCTTTTGATAGATTAAAGCGATATTCAAAAGTGCGCCGGTTCTCACAGCTCTAAATTTCAATCAGTCTTTTAAATTATCTGTGGATGCAAGTGATGCTGGGGTTGGAGCAGTTTTGATTCAAGATGACAGAAATGGTGCTGATCACCCAGTGTGCTATTTCTCTAAGAAATTAAATAAGCACCAAAGAAATTACTCATCAGTCGAGAAGGAATGTTTGGCTTTAATATTGGCATTACAGTATTTTGAATTTTACATTAGCTCAGCTCCTTCTCAGGTTGTTGTGTTTAGTGATCACAACCCCCTTACTTTCATCGAGAAGATGAAAAATAAAAATCAAAGATTATTAAGGCTGGGTTTGTTTTTGCAAGAATATAATCTTAACATCAGGCACATCAAAGGAAAAGACAATTTGATTGCAGATGCACTTTCCCGTGTATAGAAATATTATTTCGTGTATAGTTTATATAATTCATAGAATTTTCTTATGTAATTTTATTTTACCTCATGTATAATTTACATATGGCAAAAAAGAAAGCTTTATTACATAAATCTTTCTTTTTCTTTCCGGGGGAAGTGTTACGAATATGTAATTAAATTACTTGTGTGTTAGTTTTAAATCCTTTTCTATTTTAATTTTTTTTTTCATTACATTTTATTGTAATGATAATTTTCATTGCATTTAAGTCTCTTTTCCGAAAATTGGCTTGACCCGATTAGATCTTAACGTTACTTCAGCACTATTTTTAGTTCATAGATTTTGTAAACACCAAGTGGAGACGATTGGCTATTCCCAATGTCATTTCGGCCCGTATGTTAGCTGGACTGTAAACAGTCTTTCTTTTTTTTATATATTTTCAGTGTGAGAATTTGGTTCTTAGATAAAGCTATTCTAGCTATGTGACAATTGTCATTTTTTTTATTACGCTGTTCGATGTTAAGAGACCACGTGTCATATCACGCGAGAATGGGATGATGTTTTTAGTTGGGTTTAATACTGTGTCTTAGAGAAATCAAGCCAGTTGTATTTTAAACCTTGAGGGCTCAAGAGGTTATTATTGTTCTTGCCAGATTGTTTTTGAAGTTCATTTGTTTTTGGAATTTAATAATAATTTCTCTAGAAAACTAAACAAGTCTGTTATATTTATAAAAGTTCTGGGAGAAAGAAATTCAGTGGAAATTTATTCTGGAATTCTATACGGAAACATAAACTGTGATTCAATCGAGGATCTGTTACCATCAGTGCAACAAGTCTCATCAGACGTCATCGCCTCCATATTGGAATTTCATCGAGATTTGAACTCCGGTTCTATTAGAATTGTTTAGTGATAGGACGTGTATTTTTAAATCTTAGGATTAAATTTTGGATTATATTCACAAACCGAAAGTTCTATTTCCAAATTTTACATTGTTTTCTAGGGAAATAAATTATTTGTTAAAATATACAAAGCTTGTTGGCTTCACTCTTTCTTTTGTTACTTTTGTACGAGGCTACACGTAACATCAGGTATACACAAATATTCTTCGTCGTCATCCTCGGCGGCTGGAATAATTTTTTTTATCAGATTTTGTCAAAATAATATCATCATCGGATTTTGTTAAAATAACATCTTCATCGGATTTTATTGATTTGGACAATCACATGGTAAACTATGCATAAAAAGTCACAAATATGTTCACAATTAAAAATATATTTATTAGATATAATCTCGTTATTGTACTCCCTCTCTGCTGTAGTAATTTGGCTCATTATTTTTTCTGACATTATATATATTTATTAATCTAATTAATTATTTATTTAATTGAATAATAAAATCTGTAAGTATATTTATTAATGCCATTACCTATCGGGACAAATAATTGCAGATGGTTACTTCAAGGATCAACAAGTACTTGTAATAAACGTTGTTACGGAGAATACTGTGGTATTCATAATATTTTAATAAAGAAAGGTTCTGCAGGTCCTAGACCGTATCTGGGATGTGGAGGAGGATAGCGGGGCAAAAAAGACATTTGCATGAAATGCGGCGGAAAAAATACAGAATGGTATTGAATTACTATGAACAACGAAGTCCAAAATATCGCGCGGTAAAAGAAAGACCTTCAACGGCTGAAGAATTTTTTAAAAATTATTGTGGAATAACTCCATATGCAATACAAAATACACCGCCGTAGAGCGTTTATTTTGACAATCTGATACATCCATCATTGATGGGGCAATCACCACATATTCATATATTATTATATGAAATGTGGCGATTCCCCCTCGATAAAAAGATCCAATATAGAACGATCTATTAGTGATTCTTCTGCAGTTTTGTGAAATTATTCTACATCATGTCAAATTTTTAATTTTTTTTTGGTGATATTTTTTACGACCGCACGTAGAAATTTATATTTAAAAATTCCCCACGCAGATCAATCAGATGTCCAATTTCATCGGTAAGTTTAAAATTTATTCTCGATAATAACAGACTATGAGTTCGTAAATAAACGGGATTTAACGGTTCTGATACAATTAAATGCCCCGGTGGAACTTGCGGAGTAAATGAATATAAAATATATATGCTGGGTTTAGGTAGATTTTTGTAAATCTACCTGAAAACTTCCATCGATGACGTCACAAACAAGATTGACCGCGATTTTATTCGTAATATTTACAATGATCGGTGAAATATGACGGCCGTCTCTGTACGGATTGTTGTTGTATTTGAGAATATTTGACAATTGTATTATTTTTCTCCCTGATTCGATAATGTTTGGAAAATTTTCATCAATAATATCATTATCATATTTTTTAATCCGTCAATATTTAATTCTGGTATTTCAAATGTTGATATCTGTTCTTCTGTTGTATTATAATATCTCTTAAAACTAAGATTAGCTGCAACACCTATAAAAGCATCTTTAGAACAGCCGGCAATAATTGCCATTTCGATGATCATTTTATTGATGAATTTTATATCTGATAAAACATTATTTAAATGTTGAATTGTATTAATTATCTGCTGTTTTACATCATCATCGTAATGTAGTAATAAAGAAGAAAACAGATTTCTCAGATCACTAAGTACACGAGCGTGTTCAAGATTAATCGGGTCGAAATATTGTTTAATACCTTGTGCATAATAACCGAGTGCAAGAAGCATTCCATGTAATTCGGGAAGAGTTGTACCATCAGACGCAATAAGATTGAGTGTATCCGTGTCATTTAACCATGGATGCATACTGCGATAATTTGGAAGCTTCATAAATGCTTCTTTATCAGTTTTAATTTCGTCAATGCTAGGTTCTGGAGTTCCTTGATAAACAGGAGGAATTTCTGGCCATCCCAATACTGATCTGATTGAACTTTGATAAATATCAACAATGTAGTCAGGAGAATTTATCTCAATAGCGGCCGATAACGTTGGTTCATGAACAGTAATAGCTATTATAGATTTAATTCTGCGCTGGAATTCCTCGTTAATTTGTTCTATTTTATAACTGCCCGTTGGAATACCAACAATCAGGAGTTCCGTCGGCCTTGTTTTAATTCGCAAATACGAGTGAATTATTCGCGGGTAATCCACCAAATGATTTTGATCTGATATTTGGCCAACTATAATAAACTCGTAACTGAACTAGTGCGATTTCGCTTGCTGCAATTGCAGTTGGAAAATTAATGTTAAATTCAGGATTAGTTGAACTCGCTGACATCATTGTGGTTTTTACCGGCGCGGTATTAGCGGAGATCTGCTGTAATAATTCGATTGCCGACATTTATTATTATTGTATTATTTTAAATCAACAGTGTTATCTTCTGCTGGGTTGATTTTTTCATCAAATACTTCATTATAAATTTTTATTATTGTTTTAAATTCTTCATCGGATATTTTACCATCGCAAAGATATGACGAGATCAACGATGTTATTTTCGAGTACGCGTTCGTTGCTGTATGCAATTTTACAATATAATCGTGTAATTTATCTTTCGTGCAAGTAGCTATTTTTTTCGCAATAATATTTAAAACACCAGCTATAGTTGTCGACGAGGAAACAACGATTGTTATAACCGCTGGCGACATCATTGTTATTGCTGATAACAGCACTCCTGCAGACGCGATAACGGCAGAAACCGAATAAACGATTATGCCCATAATAACTGCGCGTCTTCGAATTTGTTTTTACTTTTACTTGTAATCGTCAACGGCGTTTTTCAACTTGGTTTGCCAAGAACATATTTGATTATATCTGTATCTGAGGACGTCAGTGGATTTTTGAGTCATTATATTATGCTGGTAACAGTTTAGCAACTAATTCAAGACTCCAATAATACAACAAACCTAAATTTTGTTCTTGAGGATCCACCGTGAATGTTTCCTCGTCATTTTGATTTATTACTACAATGACAGATCCAGCCGCGTTAGTTAATGGATAACGCCGTGAAATCGTCGTACATATCGTAAATGTTGTTGTACCGATAACTGATAATCTGTATATCCCAGAAGTCAGACTAACGTTGACGTTGTAATATGACATTTATAATCATTGTACTGTTTTTCAAATCAATAATTGTGTGTTTTCTACGGGAGCATCAGAAACTCTCATGCGGCCACCAGCTCCCTCATGTAACATTGTTTTATCGCTGAGTATGACAGCAACTGCTCTATAATTAGCAACAGCTCCTCGTGTAACACGAGCTCGGAAATGTATGTCAAGAACAGATTGTCTAAACAAATCCAAGTGTTCCAGTGAAAAATAATAGATCGGATATAAATTTGTGAAATCTAGCCGAGATATTTGCAAACCAGAATCAGCATTTTGATCACTTCCCATAAAAGTCATTAAACGATGATATGCGCGTACTACGTGATTTTGATCAAAATTTGATAATAGATCTTCAGATGGTTCTTGATGTCCATTTACCCTCAGCGAGACCTCAAAAGCACCTAGTTTATCAAATATCATTATACCGTGCGTTTGTGAGTTTACTCGTGCAACATCTTTAAAAGCCACAAATATATGTCGCGGTACAAAAACACCTTGCTGTGATGTTATTTGCCATGTAAAATAAACCATTAACTGCGCCCTGAACACTCCCTGTAGTCATTGTCAACCATGATAATGTTGATTTACCTCCTTGACTCATAAAAGAAAGTAATCGGTTTTCTTTAGGTGTTGATGGGGTCATTGTTGGCATCCACAGGGAAAGTTTTGTTATTAATACTTTACCTACATCACCAGTAGCACCAACATATCGCCAGATTGCATCGTCGTCGGTGGCCTTTCCCCCAAGTACAACTGTGTGTTTAGCTCCAAAAATAACTTTTCGGACGTTCCTACAGAATCCAAAGATATGTGACATAGCATAGATCGACGTGCTGTAAATCCCAAATTAAAATCTGGATTAGAACCATGAACCACAGGCCACACATCAGCATCAGCGGCATCGGTGAAGTTTCTTGGTCGTCTCATATTATATGGGTTGTTGTTAGGGTGGTCAGAAGTGCCCTTGGTAAACATCATTCACGGACCAACTGATCTTGAATAATCGTCGCTGTATCTTGCAAGACCAAGTATTGTTGTGGCAACATCGACGTTCTTTTGAACTGATTCAATATTTCTTCCGTCAATCATATACGTAGCACTGTCAAACAACGCCATGATGCCATTATTAACAAAACCAACGCTAAAATCAGCTGCAAATTCAGTATTCTCTGTTTTTAAGATCTCGCCTTCTATTTCAATAATTGCTTCAGCGGGTAGAAAATATCTACTTGTATCCAGAACCTGTAATTCGATCCTCACACGCTGATTTGGTTGTTGCGCGTCGTAGGAATAATATTGATAATCGCGCACAGATTCATCTTTGAGAACTGGCGCATCCATGTCAAATGCGGGATCAGATACACGCTTAAACATCTTTATTATTACCGTTTTCGTCTAACACGAAGACCACTTCCAGCTATCAAGCTAGCGGCTATATTTTTTTCATTTTCTGCGGGTTCAACAGCTAATTCTGCTAGTTTTTGATTCGCGGTTTGATATATTATTTTACTAACATTTGCGGGTATCACCGCGGTGCTAGGTAATCTTACATTCTGAGATTTTCGTCGTATTAATCGTGCTAGTCTGTCTTTGATCGCTGAAAATGCTCTGCCAGCAACATCACCAGCGGCGCTAATACCTTTTTCACGAATAACGTCAATAACTTTCATTCCTAGTTGTTTTGCAATTGGTATTGCTTTTGGAGCTATTCTTCTAAATAAACACTGAACAATATCGCCAAGTCCATCGCAGTAGATTGCTCTGTAATTCGGTAATCGCGAATTTATTACTCTGACCATGGTCGGAGCACTTTCAAAATTGTGTATTATCATGTTATTTTATACTACGTCTTCAATCAGAGTAGTTATCGGTAATTTCATCGATAAGTTCACGGTAAATATTAATATCCATGATACCGCCGCTAAATAATCGCTGAAAAATATCAGCTGCTTCATTGATGATTTCTGCAGAATTATTACCAGCTCGTTTTCCGCCAATCAGAATTTCTAATCGATCAACATCGCCAAGAACGTTAGTTGCACAAGTAACAAAACCACTTCCTGTTGCACCGGATGGGTCTTCCTCACTTAATGGAAATGAATTTTTTCCTTGCTCAATTTCCTCAAATTCTACATCTTCCTCCTGTTGCATGCGTCGAGGTATCCATTTTACTTCTAATCACTTCTTCTCTTTTGCTAGGTTTTTCTTAGCACGATCATTTACTGATTTATTAAAAATTTTAAAATCGTCAATATTTTTCCCCCCTGATAGGTGGAATATCAGAATAAATGCGGTATATATCCTTAATCCATTCCTCAGATTTGAAATCTTTAACGTATTCAGGTTTTACATATAATTGTCGGTTGCCATACTCAAATGCGGCAACTTTAATCATTTTATCTCGATCTCTGATAAATTCAGTAAATTCAGGTGTAAATTTATCTATTGTACTAATCCTAGTTTTTTTGGATATGGTAGATCGTCTGCCTCAGGTTCTACTTGAGGTTGGGCCTGAGGTTGAACAGGTGGTGGCTGAGCTGCTTGAATACGGCCAGCAGTATCGCCGGGTAATGTTGCAAGGGCCCTTTATGTTGCCTTAGTTGCTGCAACAAATTTCTTAGTTGGTTCAACAATCGGTTTAAATAATTGTTCGGCACCTTCTGCAAATTCTATTTGAGATTCTTGACGCGCTTGTAATTGCTGTTTAACGTCATCATGAAGCGGAATATATCTCTTAATTGCTTCTAGTCTTTCACGTGCTAGTTTAGTTTAGTTTAATTACAGCAGCAGGGAGGGTGAACTCACGACGTAGCGTGGCCAAACTGTAAAAAATACGCTTAAAATTGGTAAAATAATCTAGTAATTAAAATAACAAAAAAAGTAATCTAACTAGAGAAATTTCCCAATCCGGTAGAGATTTCAGTTTATCATTTGTCGATTTAGTATTTTTATTTTTACTTACTTTTCGTAGGAAGTCTATATTTTACATAAACGAGGCCCCTACCGAAGTTGTAGGGTTCATCCGGCTGCTTTAGTGTATTACATGGTCCTGCCATCATATGTGTAGCTGTTACAGCAGCCTAACTCTGGGTTTTGATGTAACCTGAATAATGCAGTCAGTGGTGACATTGGTTCGAAGAACGGTACTAATCTGCTCATTGCGATGAGCGAAAGGTTCTGGATGAAGGAGGCTCTCGAGGGAATGTTTGGCAGGTTGAGACGAACGAACCACTCGATGTTGTTCTTTCACCATTTCACTGAGCTGTGGAATCGGAAATATCTCACGTACGTCGACTGGATGCCACGATGTAAATATCATTGTATATTCCATTCTGAACCTAAACTTTTATATGCAGTTAAAGTTGAAAAATGAATTTAAATTTTAAAACTTTCATTCAGAAGCAGGTTTTGTTATTTAATAACAAGAAACTTTCAATTTGTAATTGCAGAATATATTTCATATCATGGAACAGAAGTTTTAACTTGTGTCTTCACCGCTCTTTAAAATATCACGTTTTTTAACCACAAAATGAGCTAACGGTATTAACGTAGGAAAATAATATATAAAATATCCTCGATGCATTTGACAATTTTCAGGAAGCGTATCATAAATAAGGTATAGGGAAATAGTTAACATTTTTGCACATTAACACTTGCAACATATTTAACAGATAATGTTTAATTTAACCATTTGCGTTCAGCAGTATAAAATAAGATCTAATGTCACTTTGGTTTGCTTTTCTTACCAATATTGCTTCTGAAATTAAGTAATTTTACATTTTTTCAATAAATTTACAAGAAAAATTAAAATACCATCACACTTCCTAACACATATTACATACTGCCTATAATTCCTATGTCACATAGAAGAAGTAATGGAAAAAACTATGCCACAGACGGGTAGAGATAGACATGCAGACGGACGGATCACATTATCAATGCTTATCACTGATGATGAGCTGAGACACTATGTGATAATACTCTAAACAACTAAATTTCCAAAATACA
The DNA here is from genome assembly GCA_016617855.1 of Megalonaias nervosa. Lineage (NCBI taxonomy): Eukaryota > Metazoa > Mollusca > Bivalvia > Unionida > Unionidae > Megalonaias > Megalonaias nervosa. The sequence continues at coordinate 4,038 of JAECUM010012607.1, read as the reverse complement.
TTAGAGATAAAATAATTGCATCAGATTTCCTAATGAACCATAGCTAACATTCAATGTCCTTTTAAAGTAATTTCAAAGGAAATTTTTTTTTATTAAAAAAGCAATACAACAGGTATCGTAAAACAATTTAATTTACCTAGCAATAGGTGTTAACTTGGACTTCAAAACTATAATAAAAACTGGTAATAGGTGTTAATATGGAAAACAGAACAATTTAAAAAAAAAAAAAATGGCAAAAGTTGTTAATATGGACTTCAGAACTATAAAATAACCTGGCAATAGATGTTAACATGAACTTCAAAACCGTACTTCAAAAACCCTGGCAATAGGTGTTATTATGGACTTCAAAACTAAAAATAGTCTGCCAATAATTGTTAATATGGACTTCAAAACTATCACACATTGTACTTTGTTAATCTGAAACAGACTACAGCGTTGTTTTGGATATAAAGGTGATTCTAACGCATGCGAAATGTGACGAGTAACTACACAAAACAATGCTTTATTAACAGTTTCTACTGCAATTGAGGATATTATTACAGCGTTTGAGTATTTGAAGAAGTTATTAATGCTTTGACTGTTCAAGCGTTGTCAGCATGAATGGATTTCCAAAAGTAGACAGACGGTTTTCTCCCTAATCTCATCTCAACCATTCCAGTTACAAGCCTTTCAAGGCTGCAGAGAAACCTCAAAGTTGATTGTATAAATCAAGGTGATATGAGGACCAAATTGAAGTGATTTGCGCTTCCTGTGAAACGTCATATTCCCTTCTGTGAAAAAATACAAGCGATTACAGCATCGTATGAGAGCAGTCGATTTATTCCAGTTCCGAATGGAATTATAGGGGTCATGTTCTGGTGACCTTCCAATTAGCGAATGGGAATGCAGCTTTCATAAATCTGAAAGTGATTCAAATCGTTCGGAACACATTGATGCGCTTCAGCCACTCTACTCAGTCTCCCAAAAGCAGATATAAGACTTCATCTGATCGGCCGATAAAATTAGCGATTATGATAGTAACACAGGTCGGCAGAACATGACCCCTGAGCTGTCGCTGTCAGATCTTCATCTACGCGTAAATAGTTACTGTTTTAGAAGTACGTAACAATTTGAACGTTCTACTCTGTTCATGAGACATAATTTTAATCAGTGATGTATGTTGAAGTAAACATATAAATACATGCATAATATATCAAAAGATAAATATTTGAAACCATCGTCTTTGTATTCTTTATGATTAATTACATCCTTCTTCCCCCACCCCTACTTCATCTCAGTGATTGAATGTAAAGAGCCACTCATATGCATGAACGATTGTGGCTATAATACATTACTTTTTGGAAAAACTGCACATTTTCTAACTTTAAAATTATGCCGTCTCGGATTCAGTCCTTCCAACAGAAGCAAAATATACTTACTATGATTCTGCTTGTAAAAAATAGTTTTGTTGAATAAATTGTATAATTTAGGTAAAACAACATTATAATCGTTGCGATATCGTTTCATACTGCAAGATATATGTACATAACATCACTGATCACAAATCAGTTTGTACGAAAAGTTTTATTTTTAAGAAAATTTACCCAAGTATAAGTGTTGTGACTGGCAGATTTCCTACGATCACAATTAAAGCTGTTGTATTTTGAGCTGAACTTGTTACTGGAAAAATCAGTAAAATATTGTATGAATTGTAAATTAAGTTCTGGACTCCAATGTGTATGATGAATGTTTTTGTGTGAAATCGGACTGTTCATGGTTCATTTTCCTTCTCATTAAATTAACATCTGGGACAAAATTGTTACCGCCTGATATGTAAAATATCTCCGATTTTGTTTAGTATAGGCTTGGTATGATTTAAAATTAAAATTCTAGGGAAACTCACACTTTGCGAGGAGGGGGTTGGTGTGAGTATAAAAAGGTAATCATTTAGGCATTGTCTGTATCGTTCCAATCATTTTACTGATTCAGTTTTCCATTCTCTATGAAATCTGACAATGTGTACATGTTATTGGTTTGCAATTATATTTTCATAATAGATGGCCTCAAGACCGCTCCGGTGGCCAAGTGGTTAGAGCGTCCGCCTCGGATGCGGGAGGCCGCGAGTTCGAACCCCGGCCGAGTCATACCAAAGACTTACAAAAAATGGTAATAACAGCTGCCTCGCTTGGCGCTCAGCATTAAGAGGTTAGTGTTAGAACTGGTCGGCCTGGTGTCAGGATAATGTGACTGGGTGGGACATCATGCTTACATGCCTGCAGCATGATGCCCCAGTGCTAGACATCACGATAAACTGTCACACTGCAGATATCGTAGCGATATGACTGAAAAATTGTTAAAGCTACGTTAAAAATCTAAATCACACACACACACACACACACACACACACACACACACACAAAGGGCGTCAAAGGCAAGAAAGCACATCCTCGGCCGTAGATGAAAATGTTTCACAGTATCTAAGTCAGTTCTGCCTGTCCTACACTGAGTCTAATGTACTTGGGAGTAGGGCAACATACGCTAAACAGAAAATGTTGGCTAAGTATATAAAATGCTACAAAACTTCTCTATATTTGTAACTATAAATAGGCAATAGTTAAAACCTATTTAAACAAAATGTTCGATTCCATACTGGATAACAATAACCCGCTTTACACTAAAATAATGTTCTTGTCTAAACATTGCATTTCTTCCAGTGCAAAAAGAACGATATGTACAACTACGCCAATGGTAACATGGTGACGAACATTAATATTTAGGTAGTGGCGGTGGACATGCTGTTCCGATTTCTCCCTATGCTCCAGTTTTAAACGGCCCATATGGTGGAGGATCTTGTTGACCCGATGAATGACCATGCATGACAGGTCCAAAATTGCTGGGATAAGATGAAAGTCTGAGAATAACTGCAACATTAGTAACTGAAAAATAATAATAATAATAATAATAATAATAATAATAATAATAATAATAATAATAATTATTATTATTATTATTATTATTATTATTATTATTATTATTATTATTATCCACAAGTGTCTTGGTATTTTGATACCCTCGGTGTGTACGTCCGTCTGTCCATCTGTGGAAGCCGTGGTAGCTTGGTTAATACAGCGTCGGACTCTCAATCCAAGCGTCACGGGTACAGTAAACAATAAAGTTTTCAAAATATCGTTCAAAGCCTACAACCCAACCAACAAAACGTCCGACTCTCTGTTGCCACATCTGCTTAACAGCTAAGTGGAATTTCACAAAACGTTTTAATTATGTTATCCCTGTGGTCCCTTTTTGCGAGAGAAGTTACATCTTAAGTTCCTGTCAAAGCGGTGACTGGGAAGAGGTTGAAGTTCAAATGTGAAATAATGCGTAAGTTCGTAATTTTGTAAAAAGATTTTCTGACCCAATTTAATTTGCGCAATCATACAAGGCAGGCGTACGATATGAGTGGCGGACTTTGCATTATGACCCATGGTCAATGTCTTCCGGCGGTGAGGGTGGGTGCAAGTACCTGTTGGGAAGGAACTTTATAATTTCAGCGTCCATTGCAATTACTCTAGTTAGTAGTAGTAGTAGTAGTGGTAGTAGTAGTGTTAGCAACAACAGTTTACTAGACGAAATACCCCACAAACTTCCAACAGCAGAAATAATGCGCAAGTTCCTAAAGATGCATGTGACAGGACACACAAAAAATTAAAACGAACGTCAGGAGACTGCATAAAAAATAAGTTCCATCGCCGAAGTTACCTAGACCATTTGGTACATTGAGCTGAAAGAATTATGTTTACATATCTATCAAATGAAGATCAGCACATCTGGAGGAGTTGTTTCTCCTTATGATGTGTGGAACAGTTTTGGCAAATGATTTTCACAGAAGCTATTTCATAAAGATCCCAGAGTAAGTGTCATCTCGGATAGAAAGAAGTCAAGCGCAATGTTGTCTTTAAAATGTAAGAAACTGGAGGAATCCACCGTATTAAAATGTACGAGCATATATTCTAACATGTATCGGATCCAATATTTTTACCCGGAAGAGATGAAGTTAAA